>SNQJ01S0023460.1:54382-80634 GCA_010110895.2 Picea sitchensis
GAACTGGCTATGCGAGGGCGTTGGGTGAAGGTTGTGGAGAGGCAATCCAGCGAGCGTCCCTTCAAGGACCGCTGCTTTGAGGTAGCGACCTAAGCCTTCCGCCATGATTACAAAGAGGAAAGGGGAGAGAGGGTCACCTTGCCTGATCCCCCTGGTGGAATGAAAAGGTCAGGAGGGTGTGTTGTTTACAAGAATGGAGAAAAAGGAAGAGGAAGTGAGCTTGAAAATCCAATCAACCCGGTGATTCGAAAAGCCAAAGGATTCCAGAACTGACCGCAAGTATTGCCAGCTTAACCTGTCAAAAGATTTTGAGAGATCAAGTTTAATGAGCATACCTGGTATTTTGCTCGTCTTTAAGGAGTGAATTAACTCATTGGAAAGTATGAAACTGTCCATGATTTGTCTCCCCTCCACATAGCCAGATTTCTCATTGGAGATGATGAACGGCAGGATCGGTTTGAGACGATTGGCGATAATTTTTGTAATTATTTTGTAAATGACGTTACATAAGGAGGTTGGTCGGAACTGCTTCGGGTGAGTGGCTCGTTCCTCCTTGGGGATGAGAGTGATGAAGGTTGCGTTTAAGGTAGAGATAACTTGACCAGATGCTCTGTATTCTTCAACTGCCAGCCAGACGTCTTCCTTGATCATGTCCCAACAATGTTGGAAGAAATCCGTAGTGAAACCATCCGGGCCTGGTGCTTTTCCTGGGGAAATGTCCTTTACGGCTGAGTCCACTTCAGACTGAGTAATGGGCCTCATCAGTGCACTGTTCTGCTCCAAATTAATCAGGCTTGGTATATGCCGGGTGACTTTTTGGATGGCCTCCTCCCTGTTCGAATTGGTATCTGTGAGGAGATCTTGATAGAAGGAGTTAAGCGCCTCTGTTATTTGGTCATTCTCTCTTATTGGGACTCCTTGTTCGTCCTCCAACTGGGAGATGCGATTAATGTATCTACGATGCGTCATCGCCCTGTGGAAGAATTTTGTGTTGCGCTCCCCCTCCTTAAGCCATTGGACCCTGGATTTTTGCCTCCACAGGATCTCTTCTTGTTCTCTGCAGGCCTCTAAGTCCGCCATTAGTTGTTCCTCTTCCTATGCCAGGTCCTGCGTTTGATTCCCTGCTATGAAAGTTCATTGGAGTTCTTCGAGTTGACATTCAATTTCCCGCTTCCTGAGGAGAATGTCTCCAAAGGTGGATTTGTTCCACGGTTTTAGGTGCAATTTAAAGTTCTTGAGGCACTGCTGGAACTTGTACATATGAGTACCATGCTCAATTCATGCCTGGGCCCACCAAGTGTGATCTAGCTGATGAAAGTTTGGGTGGGAGAGCCAGAACTTTTCAAAACGGAAGGGTTTGGGCCTAGGGGGGAATCCCGGGTCCATGCAGAAGATTATGGGCCAGTGGTCCGACCCTGTTTTTGGCACAATATTTGCTTCCATTGCCTGGTCGCTTTCAAGGAGGGCCTCGGTCATGAGAAAGCGATCTAGCCTGCATGCCACATGCTGGTGCCCTATTCTTTTATTGGACCATGTAAATATTCCATTCCGGGTTTCCATGTCAACCATATTTAGTTGTTCTATTAGGGTTTTGAACATACTACTATCCTGCTCCAGCCGCTTTGAGCCGTCGATTTTTTCTTCCAGCGTTAGGATCATATTGAAGTCCCCTCCAATTATCCAATTCGGTGTATGTATTAGGGTTTGAATATAATGAAGGGATTGTATAAATCTTTCCTTGTCTTGCGTAGACTGCGGACCATAAACATTTGTGATGGCTCCTTCCTTGGATGAGGCTACATCTTTGAAGAGAGTTGTTAAGGTGTCTCTGGTGGAGAAGGGATGGAGAAGAGTGACCGTTTGCAGGTTCCAAAGGATGGCCAGTCCCCCTGCAGCACCCACTGAATCCTGAAAGAGGAATTCCCCATTTCTCCAGTTGTTTCGAAGAATATTTTCCACCTCCCTTCCTGCACATTTGGTTTCCTGCAATAATAGGATATCTGGATTCTTTGTTTTAATGCATTCTCGGAGGATCCTTTGCTTGGATATTCCATTAAGACCTCTGATATTCCAAGAGATTATCTTCATCATGAGGATGGTGGGGGGGAGTGGAGGTATCCCTCCGATAACCTCTATATCTGACCAAAGTTGATCATTAAGTGCCCTGCTTCCTTGATGAGTTGTTGGGCTGGTTTGCGGCCATGCCTTTTGTTTTCCTTGGTAGATTTTTTGGTCTCAAGGGTGGGATCTGGCGAGATGCCCAGCCTAGCTGTAGAGCCTGCAGTTGAGTTGGTGAACACTTTATGCACTTTCCTGAGCTGTTCTACTGGTATATGCTATAGATCTTTTTGATTGAGTGCTTCTTCCAGTTTTTCTAGGTCAATTTCTGCCAGATCCATTTCATCCATGAGCATATTGGTGTCTTAGTCCCTGCCTGATTGTGTTGGCTGAATTATTTCCTTTGGGTGAGTTGTATGTGGAACTTCAGGGCCTTTTCCTTTCTCTTGCGCTAATGCTTGGGGGGGGTTCTGTATTTCCGCCTCTTTCAGTGGCTGATTCAGGGCATCAAAAGAGTTCTTTGAGGGGACCTTTGGGGCCGAGCTCTGGTTCTGTTTTCTTGATGGATTCTTTCGCCTGCCTTTGACACTGGTGAATCCATCCTTCTGCTTGGCTTCAGAGGTTTTGGGGGCTAAGGCATTCAAGGGGAAATCTCTAAACAGGTGACCGTGCTCGTGGCACTTCCGGCATCGAAAGGGTATGTGTTCATAGTCGATTGTTTGGTTCCAATCCTCATCCTGGTATTCCAGTGTGATGGAACTCGGTAAGGCTTTCGATATGTCCATGTAGATGCAAATACGGGCATATGATGTGTACTTTCTAGATTTTGTGGCTTCTGAAGCTTTGACGTATTGTCCCACCGTGTTCCCTATGCCCATGAGTATTTTTTCCAGCCAGAATTCCTGGGGCAAGGAGTACAGCCTGATCCAGACCGGGGCTCTTGTGAATTCTTCTTGTTCTGGACTGAATCTATCGGTCCAGAATCTTAAAAATAGGCCCACTAAGTTGTAGAATTATGGTCCGTTGTCAAATATTTTGTCTTTGTCTTCGAGATTATATAAAATAATTGTGAAGAAGCCCTTGGAGCTGAGTTGGACCTCATAATCTCCTTTAGGGTTCCACCAGTCCTTAATCCAGTGGGTGAGATCTCTCTCAGTCGGCCAGAGGCCCAAGAACTTTCCTATCATTGCGTGTTCCATCATAAACTGGGTGTGTTCCCCCACCCGAGTCGATTTGATATGGTACAGAGGTGGTTTTTCCAGTTGAGGAATACACTTACCTGACAGCCAGTTTTTGGAAGCTTGCGGGTGAGATGTACTGGGTTCAAGTTCCATTTCCTTGCTGAAGCTTTGTTCCTGGGTAAAACGCTGCTCCCTCAGATGCACCGGCGGTTCGAAGGCAGGCCTCTTAGCACGGGAACCGGTTTTGTCGTTGGCGGCTATGTCGATGTATGAGGGGGGTTTCCCCCCCTCACCCGCGCTCATTGTAGGATTTGCAGGGGCCTTGTGGAGTGCTAGTCTGTAGAACAGGGGATTGGGTGGTCAGTGCTCTGGCGTCAGAGCGTGCATCAGTCGATCACGGGTCGCTGGAGTTTCAGTGCACTAGGGTTTTCCGCCTTGTTGCAGATCGATAATAGATATTTAATTATTAATAACATTAAAATTTATAATTTATATGATTATGATAATTAAAGTCCACTAAGATCTAATTGGTACCTTGTTAAGATTAATGTTTACTATTTAGATTAAANTGAGATGTACTGGGTTCAAGTTCCATTTCCTTGCTGAAGCTTTGTTCCTGGGTAAAACGCTGCTCCCTCAGATGCACCGGCGGTTCGAAGGCAGGCCTCTTAGCACGGGAACCGGTTTTGTCGTTGGCGGCTATGTCGATGTACGAGGGGGGTTTCCCCCCCTCACCCGCGCTCATTGTAGGATTTGCAGGGGCCTTGTGGAGTGCTAGTCTGCAGAACAGGGGATTGGGTGGTCAGTGCTCTGGCGTCAGAGCGTGCATCAGTCGATCACGGGTCGCTGGAGTTTCAGTGCACTAGAGTTTTCCGCCTTGTTGCAGATCGATAATAGATATTTAATTATTAATAACATTAAAATTTATAATTTATATGATTATGATAATTAAAGTCCACTAAGATCTAATTGGTACCTTGTTAAGATTAATGTTTACTATTTAGATTAAATATAATTGAAAAATTAGATATTTAATTATTAATAATGTTAAAATTTATATTTTATATATTAAAAAATAATGTCAAATACATTGTTAAGAGTTTTTTAAAATGAAGTTAACTATAAAAATTAAGTGTAATTTTTTTTTTTTTCTTAGGTGCTTAAAAGAGGAAGTAGAAAATGGCACTTTGAAACTAATCAAAGAAGAAATAAAAAAAATGTTGCAAATTGAAACGATACTCCTCACAACAATAAAAACAATAAAGAGACTAATTAAAATAATAAAACAAAAAATTAGGTTAATATGAGTTAAAGTAAACTCTATGAATGACAAAGGTGGATGCTAAAAAAAACATATAATTTAAAAGAATTATTTATAAATAAAGATATCATTCTAATATATTAAGATAAATTAGAAAAAGTAGTTCAATATATCAAGATAAATTAAAGAAAGAAGTTCAAAATGTAAAAAGAGTTAGGAAGAAAAAGAAATAGAAAATAAATTATTAGAGATAATTACCAATAATTAAAAATATAAAAAGAACATATAATCTAAAATCATTAGTAATATTTATAAACGATTATCTCATTCTAATATATCAAGATAAATTAAAAAAGGAAGTTCAAAATGTAAAAGGAGTTAGGAAGAAAGGGAAATAGAAAAATAAATTGTTAGAGAAAATAATAAAATAATATTAATAAATAGGAATCAATAAACTTAAGACTTTCATGTGGAATTGAGGGGATTTTCATAGAGGAAAAGTTAGAATTATAAATAAATTAACATTATTTTACATGTGAAAACATGAGCTACTGAAGATTTACAAAAACAGTAGTGCATCAATCCTTAACATGACTCGATTTTTTAGTGTCTCCTCCCAACTAAACACACCCTAAGGGTATTGAATTAGGGTTGCCTAGCAAACAAAACCCACACCTTAATCTATTAAACTAAGCAAAATTGACAAATTTTACCAATATTTAAAAACAACAATTAAAACAAATAAAATTTTATAAATATCTAAAAATAACAATTTAGATATAACATTTAAAATAAATATTAAGTTAACCAATAAAATTTTGTAACATTTAAAAATAACAATTTAAATATATAAAAAAATAACAATTTAGATATAACATTTTATATAGATATTCCATTTTCTAAAATAGATAGTAACAAAATAAATATTTCATTTTCAAAATACATTGATTATAATAGGGACATCCCTCTAGAACTTGTTAAATCATATCTCCTTTAAAACAAATCCTTTCTTTTAAACGGTGAATATAATTTATTTAATATTTATCATTTTAAAATCAAAATATACTTCTATAGGCTATGCCATCAAGCCATTCAAAAAGTTTTTTCCTTTCTTAATAAATGAATACAACAATTTTTATGGAAGATCATTTAAAAGTAATATTACATATTTTTTTTTAGAAAAAAATCACATTTTTTATTCATTGATAAAACAAATCACATTCTTAAATGTATGTGGCACCATATATAAGAACAAGTGCACATGTTATCAACGCTTACAAGCATATAGATGCTATCAATATTTACAAGAGTATATATGCAAACTTGTACTTAAAAAAATAAGGAAGGAAAGTACACAATTAATATACATTTATTTCTTATTCTTTACAAAATAATAATCATTTTTTTCATTTTGCTTTTTATTCCTTTTAACCTATTGCAATTTCATTGAAGAAGGATTCATGGAAACTAATTGTAAATTAGGAGGTGTTAGATCAAGATTAATAGAGGGAACTAAATCTTTATTAGAATAAAACAAATTAGTTTCATGACGTTGATTTGTTCCACCTAAAGAGGCTTCAAAAACATCTAATACTTTCAAGGAAGAAAGATTGGCATCCATGTCGTCAACATTGGCCCCTGAAAGAGGATTGAATTCCCTTATTGAAAATTGTGATAGTTGATCTGCTTGCTATTCATCTTCATTTTCTGGAAAATTCTAACTTTTTTCTTTTGCTTTTGGGCCCTTTTCCCTAGGAGGATACACACAAGATTGAGGACATGTAGCTTGTAGATGGATTGGGATATGACATATATGATAATGAAATGTTGTTTGCTCATAATATAGGACTTGATTATGCTGAAAATTTCTCTAGTTGAGAAGCAATTTATTTGGAAGACCCTTACTAGGTTCTATATCAACACAAATGCAAGAATATGTACATAATCCTACCAGAGCTTTCTCAAGATATGATTTGATGTAATTTTCTAAAGAGTCTCGAATATCCTCGAATACTGATAAATTCCAAAAGTGTAATGGAAAATTAGGAATACAAACACAAACTAACATTCTAGTAATTGGCATTGAGTTAGGATCAAAATATGGAAATCAAGGAGTTATAAAAAAACCGTGCATTTCCATAAAACCAAGGACACTCCTAAAAAAATCTCTCATAATCAACATAATCAAAGATTTGAACAATAAAAATCCTTTGGAACAAAGAGAGATCTCACAATTCTTTATCCATGATGTATGAATCCACTAATATAAAGTGGGAATATGAGGTCAATACCCATTAAATCGACAAATGACTGCATCATTTTCATATAAGGGATGTAGATGAGTAACATTCGATGTTGTTATCTCCACCATCGTCACTAACTTGGCGTGCTCCACAATATAGGCACTAGATATAGGTAAAGGCTTCAAAGCATGGGAGCAGTAGAATTTTTTTTTACAACATCCCTTAAAGACACTCTGGTGCCTACCACTCCTCCATGAAATAGTAGTGCCAATATAAGATTTGAATCTTTACCAATATGATAATCACACCACTGGCATGCATCCTTTATTTGTTCACCCTCATAAATAAGGTGTTCTTAGCAATAGGAATACCTAGATGACATTCCACTTTCACTTTTAAATAACCATAAACTTGTCAGAATTCACCCACATGCATAAGGATTTCCCAGAGAGCATCTTTATCATACTCTAAAATACTGACCCGGGATCAAGATCTGCATCAAATAATTACTAAATAGAATATTCTTCAAACACTTGGCATTTAGGAATTCTATCAAACATTTTTTATGCATCAAACACTTTACACTTAGAGATTTCATCAAATACTTTTCATACAGGCCTTTTGTCAAACACTTGGCAACCATACTCCATAATATTGAAGATCATAGTTAATGCAAATAATACTTGCCTCTCCTTCTATCATGGCAATGTGTTATGTGAGAGAGAAAAGTAGAAATATACCAAATTCCAATAACCAATGTGTCTAATTACTCTCACAATCTCCCAATTCACTCATATAACACTTATTGTTGAAATAATGTAACTGCAAAGAGTATTCTAATTACTATTTGATATATTATTCATTGGATCAATCCCCATTGTGGATTGATCTTGTTGGCTATTGTAATAGGACCAAATCCCCTTTTGCGGATTAGTCAAATGTTCATTATAATAGGCAGAATAAGAAGTCGGCCCCAACAGATATTAAAGAGGCCCCAGAATGTAATTAAGGTGGTTATAAACACCTAGTGGGAGAAGTCGGCCCTACCAGTGAAGAGACACTTCACACGTGCCAGTCTAATATAAATAAGGAGGCTAGCACCTCACTTAGACATACAACTCACTTGCTCATTGAGAGACAAGTTTCGTATCTGCTGGAGAAGAAGGAGAGAGAGAGTGGCGCATATCTGGGAGAGGAATTTTTGTATTAGTTTAAGAGAGCTCTTGGCATTGTATTGGCTATCTATATTAAGGAAGTTTTGCTGGGTTTTCTTCCCCTAGAGGGTTTCCCAGGATAAATGTTGTGTCTCTTGTGATTGTGTATTTCTTAGTGATCTTGGATTATGTTATTGTTATCTAATGAAATGCAAACAAGTATAATAATGGCTTAAATATTAACATGGTTTCAGAGCCAAGCTGAAGGAAGCATCTTTCATAAGTGAAAAATGTCACTATTGCCATACATGAAAATTAGGGCTTTTTGATGGTGAATCTTTTTAGCCCCAAAACCATCTAGAAAAGTGTGCCCTCCCCTAAGAATCAGATTGGCACTCTCAGCGCACCTTTTCAGTGGCTGGATCTCTTGGAAAGTGAAACCCTAGTTTCACAAAGTACCAGAAGTACCAAAAAACTAGTGTACCAGAAGTACCAGAAGTACCAGAGTACCAGAGGTACCGGAAGCACCAGTCCAGAAATCCGCAGATCAAATTTGGAGGAGAAAAAGTTGGATTTTCTCATATCCAAAAACACCAAGCTACTTGCCTCAGCCAAGCGCACCTCCTGGTAAGTTCAGATTTTGATTTTAAGCACTTTCATTTTTTGGTCATTTTCCTAGCTCCAGGTAAAGATGTCTGCAAGCATTAAGGTTGTTGACAAGCTAGAAGGAGTGGAAAAATTATGCGCCTAGAAGTATAGGATTGGCCTCATTCTTGAAGAGAATGAACTAGCAATATTCGTCAAAGAAGAAGTATCGAAACCCGTCGATGGTGCAGAAAAGGAAAAGCATCAAAAGGACACAATAAGGGCCAAAAGAATTATTGCAGATTCAATCAAATACCACCTGATTCCTTATGTGTCATCTAAGAAGAATTCAAAAGAAATGTTTGATACCTTGACCAGACTATATGAAGGAAATAACATAAACCATAAGATGAATCTAGGAACTCAACTGAAGAATACAAGGATGCAGAAAGGAGAAATGATTCAGGAATACTTCTCTAGAATCTCAGAATTCAAAGAACAACTAGAAGCTATTGGAGATACCATAGATGAAGACAAACTCATAATGATGGCCCTAAATGGTCTCACAAGACCTTGTGATGCATTCATCCAAACAATATGTGCCAGAATGGAGAAACTGAAGTTTGATAGTCTATAGGAAGAATGCATCCAAGAAGAAACAAGAGTAGCGAATTGTGAAGTGTTACTAGCAAGAGATGATGATCAAGACCTAGCTACTCACACCANATGAAAGCCCATGAATACACCCATGGAAGCGAAGCTGAAGCTGTTGGTCGATACTTCGTCAGAATTGATTGATGCCACACTGTACAGACATATTATTGGATCGTTGATGTACTTGACGAACACCAGACCGGAAATTTGTTTTTCCATGAACACCTTGAGTCAGTTTCTGATAGAACCCAAACGTGTTCACCTAGTGGTTGCAAAACATGTGATGAGGTACCTTAAAGGTACAGTAGATTATGGTCTCAGCTATGATGGAGATCTTGATTTCACATTGAGTGGATATATTGATGCAGATTGGGCAGGAAGTGTTTCTGATAGGAAGAGCACTTCAGGATGTTGTTTCAGTTTGGGATTAGCTATGATCTCATGGCAGAGTAGGAAGCAATCTAGTATTTCTCTCAGCACAGTGGAAGCAGAAGACATTGCTGCATGTTCTACCAGCTACGAAGCTATATGGCTTCGAAAGTTGCTGACTGGCCTATTTGACTTAGAGATGAGAGCAACCTTGATTCTATATGACAAACAAAGCTGCATAAAGATGACAGAGAATCTTGTATTCCACGACAGGTCGAAGCACATAGAGATATGTTATCATTACATCCGTGACATGGTGCAGAGAGGAACCTTAAAGCTCTAGTACATTAGCATGGATGAACATGTTTCTGACGTGTTGACCAAGCCACTATCTCATATAAAGTTTGAGTACTTTTGAGATAAGCTTGGTATAGTCTGAAAGGACCCTCCTCGAAAGGGGGAGTAGATGCTGTGATGAGACATCTCTTAGTTCTGACCTGATGGTTGTGACGTAAATCAAGATGATGTGATATGACTAGTACTGTGCTTCCAGCTAGATAGTTGTGACGTAAAGCCAGTCTAGTATCCTTCTTCTGACCTGATGGTTGTGATGTAAAGTAGGACGAGTACCTTGCTTCCGAACTGATGGTTGTGACGTAAAGAAAGATGATGTGTGACTAGTACTATGCTTCTGGCTGTATAGCTGCAACGTAAAGAAAGTCTAGTTCCCTACTTCCAACCTGATGGTTGTGACGTAAAGCAGGATGTGTACCTTGCTTCTGACCTGATGGTTGTGATGTAAAGCAAGATGATATGATGAGACTAGCACTGAGCTTCCAGCTAGATAGTTGTGACGTAAAGCCAGTCTAGTATCCTGCTTCCGACCTGATGGTTGTGACGTAAAGCAGGATGAGTATCTTGCTTCCATATTGAGTGCTGTGACGTAAAGCAAGATGATGAGATGAGACTAGTACCGTGCTTCCATATTGATAACTGTGACGTAAATCCAGTCTAGTATCTTGCTTCCAGCCTGAGTGTCGTGACATAAATCAAGACATTGAGATGAGACAAGTACTGAGCTTCCATCTTGACAACTGTGATGTAAAGTTAGTCTTGTATTATGATGAGCTAGCCTTGTGTTGTGATGATGATGATGATGTATCAGTTTTTATACTAATACATATTGATGCAGATGATGATGGAATTCCTTTGAGAATGACGATGTTGTCGATGAAGAAAACTTCCGATGATTTATAGGTATGCCAGTTAGTGTTCCAAGATGATATTGATGATGATGTCCTCTCACCCACTTGATGTTGTTGATGATGATGTCCTCTCTCTCTCGCATGATGCTACTGAAGAATACCCTTCTTGTTAAGGGGGAGTGTTGAAATAATGTAACTACAAAGAGTATTCTAATTACTAGTTGATATATTATTCATTGGATCAATCCCCATTATGGATTAATCTTGTCGTCTATTGTAATAGAACCAAATCCCCTTTTGCAGATTGGTCAAATGTTAATTATAATAGGCAGAATAAGAAGTTGGCCCCAACAGATATTATAGAGGCCCTAGAATGTAATTAAGGTGGTTATAACCACCCAATGGGAGAAGTCGGCTCTGCTAGTGAAGAGACACTTCACACGTGCCAGTCTAATATAAATAAGGAGGCTAGTGCCTCACTTAGACATACAACTCACTTTCTCATTGAGAGACAAGTTTCGGATCTGCTGGAGAAGAAGGAGAGAGAGAGTGGTGCATATCTGGGAGAAGACTTTCTGTATTAGTTTAAGAGATCTCTTGGCATTGTATTGGCTATCTATATTAAGGAAGTTTTGCTGGGTTTTCTTCCCCTAGAGGGTTTCCCAGGATAAATGTTGTGTCTCTTGTGATTGTGTATTTCTCAGTGATCTTGGATTATGCTATTCTTATCTAATGAAATGCAAACAACTATAATAATGGCTTAAACATTAACAATTTTTATATGAGAAACAATATTTAAAATCAGATTACATGTATATAAACACTTTCTTCCTACTTATTCTAATATCTTTTATTTTGAAATAAATATTTTTAAAAATTGTGTTTTAATAAAACTTCATATATGACTTAGGAGGTTAGGAAGGTTTGTATTGTGACAAATATTTTTAGATTTGTATATAATTTGGGAATAGGTAGGCCAATCTAAGAGGAAGTGCTTTTCATCTTCAACCCTGTCAATGTCACAAAAATGGAAGATTATTTCATCCCACAGTGTTTTGCGAATTGTCCAATGCCTAGTTTCACTATTTATCTCATGAGAGTTTGTTCTTATTTTAGCAATGCTGATTTTCTTCTTTGCACTTCTTAAAACTAAGAGGTACTTTTGATATTCTAAATTAGGGTTGACCACATCCTTGTAGTATCTTAGTTTCCTTTTATCCTCTAATTATTTATCACACCACATATTATCCTTAACTTTAAAAGTGATAATATTTGTAATAATATTGGTATTACACATGATGGGTTCTTCTTGTATTCCCCAATGATTTATCCAAGATTTGACATCTTTATGCCAACACCGCTTGAGCCACTGGTGGTTTTGGCTAGAGTTTGAAGCAATTTTGGGCAACCTCTTGTTGTCCATGTTGTTTATCTTGTTCTTGTAAGTTAGATATCTAATCATATCAATTCTCTCAATGGGGGGGAGGATTGTTTCTATGAGGAAGATATGATATGGTGTATTTCCCTTAATTTTGAGATTATAAGTTATAAAATTATTTTGGATCTGTTATATCTTTCTCTAGGATTCTATAGAGATACTGAAACCCAAAAATTGACATCCATATAAGATAATCAGAGTGATGAGAGTTTGAAAGAGACATTTTTTCTTATCCCAAAGCCAAAGGTCCACCGATTTACAATTATTTTCAAGCCCATAATAAGCTTTCCACCCTCCATTTATCCTTTTCTCAAGGCTATAATTTCAATTGAGATTGTGGTGTATATAAATTCAGAGATATTTGTATAAAGGAAAATCCTCCAAGATATTGTTTTCATATACAAAAGTATTGTAGGTGATCTTTTTGGATTTAATTATCATAACCTTTTTTTTCAGTGTTCACACTCATGCCCATACTAGATCATAAGTCCTTGAGGATTATAAGTTTCTTACCTAGGTCATAGGGACTCTTCACCATAAGAATAACATCATCATCATAAAGATGAAGGATGATGACTATAATAGCGAGAGTCAGGCCTGCATAACCTGCATCCTCCAAACAGTATTCTAACTTATCAATATAGATGTCAAAAAGGGTAGGAGATAGGGGGAAACCTTGCTTGACTCTTATATTATAGTTAATTTCTTCCAACCAACCCTCAATATTCCTAAACTAAACAATAAATTTCTCATATAGCCTTACTGCAATAGATCTTAACTTGAAAAGGAATTTAATCTCTTCTAACATATTCCAAAGGTTAGTCCTAGGGCATAGTGTCAAAATATTTTCTAAAATCAATGAAAGAACAAATAAAATCATATATATATATATATATATATATATATATATATATAGATGGAAATACTCCCAGGGAAACCCACCGGGAACTTCCCCTCATTTTGAGGACGGTACCCAGGGTAAACCGGATTTTGTAGAAAGCCGAGGATTTTTCGATAGTGTACTCATTTAAGAGCTCAACATGTCACTTGCGAGAATTAAACTTGGGTGGGGGGGAAACACCCCTCAATACAAAACACTTGGACTAAACCCAATTGAATATATATATATATATATATATATATTTCTCAGAAAAAAAGCATAAATTTTATTTCATCCAGAGAGAAAAGAAATTTACATTCTGTAGAAAACATGGTGTATCCATGTTTTTTCTGCAACATGTGATCTAAAAAAATATCAACATAAATAACCCATCAAAAAGATACATCCAAAATGGCAGTAAGTTGATGTCCCCCTACATATACATATATCTTGACCAATATACATGCCTAGTTCTGTTCACAAAAAAAACATGTAATAGACAGTCTTCATAGTAACTTAAACTGGGACACAAAACTGATGCAATAGAAATCCTGCTATGTAGTAAGAATAGGCTTGGAATTCATTTCAACAAAAGGCATATGGTAGTATTGAAAATTCTCTCCACTCATATCTTCTATTAGCTACCATTTCTCCAGATCCATTCAAAGGCCCATTTTAGACAATGAATCTACCTCCATGTTGTGTTCCCTGTATATATGTCATATATAGATTATATCAAAAGAGTCCAAGATCTTGTAGACTTCCTCAATAAGTAAATGAAGTTGTAAATTATGACATTGCTGATATTTCCTTGCCTGATTTATAACCAACATAGAGTCACCAAAAATTTGTAAAGTATTTACTCCCTTTTCTAATGCAAAGAGAAGAAGGAGCTTGATAGACATTAGTTCAACATAGTTGTTTGTTCCCATTCCAAAAGCCATATACATTTTGAAGGTGTGGGATGAAGAGAGGAATAGCACACCCCCCCTCCCCCATGCAATATTGATTATTTTTTTGGGAAGCTCCATCGAAGAAATCTCCCGGTTTTGAAAAGTCTATAGGGATCTCTAATATGATCCTTGGTGGACACGAGTCATTTTCTTGCGGAAAATGGGATCTGATCTTCGATCTGATCTGACTCGAACCTTGAAACAATTCTCGACCCTCCGAGCTAGACCATCTCTGACCACCGTAAAATATCTGATAATGGCGTTCCAAATAATAGAGTATACAGAGAAATGTTTCTAAGGAATCCTAATCGAGTCCAACACAGAATCTGGGTGGATATATTTTTGAATGACTATATTAGTCCACAAGATGACTGTAAAAATCAACCTCCAAACTGACTTTTATGCAAGTGCTTTTCAAAAGAGGAAAATATTTTTGAAACCCCATCCACCTAGGGCGTTTGGAATTTCCAACACCTCCCATTTTACCCAAGGCATAACAACTTTGTTTTGTGATACGGCCCACAAAAACGTGAAGCAAATTATTCAAATATTGTCAAGCACCCCTTTTGGAATCCAAGATAAGGACATCTAGTACAATGGGATGACTTATAGAACTTATTTGAAAAGAACTAGACGACCTCCTCTGGATAACCATATGAAACTCCATACCTTTAGTATTTCCTCCAATTTTTCTATTAACCAGGTCCAATCGGATTTTTTATAGCAATTTTTCTTCAGTTGGAACCCCAAATATTTTAGACCTGAGTCAATATCCTTTACTTCAAAAGGAAAGAGGGACTGATAAAATATAATCTCTTTATCTTCCATATTGTTCATTGATAATGTACTTTTTATTTCATTGATTTATATACCCAACACCCTGGAGAAAAGACCCAAAATGTTGGAAAGAGTTTTTGCGTCACCCCTCTTCCCATCACAAAAAATAAGAACACCATCCATGAATAGGAGGTGGGAAAGATATAAGGAAGGGGAAATAGGGATACCACGAAAATGCCATGGGATTTTGGATACACCAAATATCGACTGAGGCCTTCTACCACCAGGAGGAAAAGAAATAGCAAGAGAGGACAACCTTTCCTTAAACCTCTGCTTGCATGAAAAAAGGGGGAAGATGCTCCATTTATAAGGAAAAAAAAAAGTGATGGATGAAATGAAACTCATAACCCAGTTGATGAAAGGAACTTCAAAACCCACATGAGTGAGTATCAATCGAATATAGATCCAACTTACCCTATCATATGCCTTCGATAAGTCTATGTTCACCACTGCCCCCTTTAATATTCTTGTCTTTATACTATGCAAACCTTCTCGAGCCACTCCTATGGATTCATGGATCTTCCTTCCTTCTAGGAAGTTAAATTGTTCCTTTGAGATGGATGATGAGAGGATAGGCTTCAGTCTTTTAGAAATGACCTTTGCCACTATTTTATAGATACAGTTGCACAGGGAGATTGGATGAAATTCCTCAAAAGAATGAGGGGAGTCCAATTTTGGATAAAAAATAACCCACTGCTCCTTTACCATATCGATGAAATTTTCCTCCTTTATCCATTTTGGGTTGAATATGAAGGGATTAGTTGGCTTTATCATGTCCTTTGCTACTTCCAAAAGAATGGGATAATGATCAAATTCCCCTCCTGCTCCCACCCATTTCCTGATCTATAAGTGACCCTCCAAAAGTGTTTTTGAGACCAACAAATGGTCTAGACATTTTTCAACCCTTTCATACCCTACCGGTTTATTCCTCTAGGTGGGATTGAGGAAAATATGGGAAATGTCTGATAGCCCTTGAACACAATCAAAATAAGGCCCATATATATTTACCACTGAGAATTGTATCCCCGGGTCTAATAAAAGTATGTCAGCTCCCAAGACAAACTCGAAGCCCCACAAATTTAACAATTTCACCATTTTTTTGTTCCAGCCTAAAGCCAATCCCCTAGATCGACCTTTAGCATCCAAACTTGATAATATCCAACTCAAAAATAAAGCTTCAATAAGGGACGAGACATCAAAACTTGTCTGTAAGGTTTCCTGTAGAAAAATAATACTGGGATGGTTGGAATCCACCAACCTTTTAAGAGATAATTTTATAGACGGTCTCACCACACCCCTACAGTTAAAATAAATAAGTTTCATGGGGGAACCCCTCTCAGGGATATTGATGCTCTAATTTCCCCCTTTATGGATAAATTCTTACCCACAGTAAGGTCCACAAGGGCTCATTTATAGGATTTTGAGAAAAGAGACTTATGCCCCCTCCTGGGCCCCTAGTGGGTGGGATAGGGTTAATACCAAGAACTTCAGTTTTTTTGGGGAAAAGAGTGGAGGAGGAAGAGGGAATATACCAATTCCTCAATTGGTAGGTAATGGCCTCCTCCTTTGAGTCCATCGAGGAACTAGATGTTTCACAAATTTTTACAGTAGAAGAAGACTTCTAGGGGAGGGCCAAAGAACATAGAATGAGTGGAAAGTTGAGCCTTAGAGAAGTGGACTTGAGTCCCTTAGAAGGAAAGGAGGAACTTTTCAATGTCCCCACCCAATATTTTCCTAAAATAGACAAATAATTTATTAAACTGTTAATGGTGGGAAGAGGAATGGAATGCATACCCATATGATCCATGGAATTCCTTTGTGTCATCATGGCTTGTGGACTTTCCGGGAAAGTTGGAGTTATAAGACCTGCCTCTATCTTTTCAGTGGAGGAGATTGACCCATATTTTATCACACCTCCTGATTGGCCATGAGAAGTAATAAATGAAGCTTTCACCTGCTCCCCCACTGATTGTTCAAAGAGTTCTTCCCTTTGTGACACCATTCACTTCTTTGAATTAGTCGAGCATGAACCATCAGATCACCCGTGGAGAGGAAGACTGCACTGATTTTCAATATTTCCATACTGATGGAATCTTCGACATCAGAAAGGGACTCCTTCATAATATAGTTTTTGGTCGAGATAATTCTCCCAAGAGATTAGTTCCAATTCTTCAATCAGGCCCTCCTGAATTTCCAAGGACATTATAGTCCTGGACACTGCCATCTACCCAAATTCTAAAAAGACATATCTGCATCCAAAAAATTCCCCAAAAAATTCCCTAACTCTGAGAAGCTTTTCTTTTTCCAGAACTCCATAGGCATCCCTGGAAGCCTAAACCAAATCAAGGAAACATCCATTTTCTCACGACTTGCATCAAATAAAGGAGACAATTTTTTTAGAATGATTGGGGTGGATTCAATTCTATAAGGTTATCGAAGAACCCAATCCTCCCTTGGCGACCGACCTGAACTTGAAACAAAACCAACCCCAATTTAGGGTTTGAACAAAAGGAGCCTTCCCTAGGGAGGTTGTCGAGGAATGGTCTGATCATTCCTTTAACAACTTGATGTTGAAGTGATGCCCATATGCCATTCCCACCAAAGACGAATCCCCCATATACACAACCTCAGGCTCTAATATATCAACCCCTAGAACCAGTTTGGATTCACCTTTATTCTTGACATGCTTATTTTTCCGTCACCTTGGGGAGGTTTTTTGAGACGAGGAAGCTTTTTTTGCTAAGACCGGGGAAATTGTAGGAGGGTCTCCACCTTGGGGAGAATATTATGGGCCCAAAACACCTGTGGCTTATGGGCCCAAAACACCTGTGGCTCTAGAGCTGGGAGTCGAAGAAACAAACATTGAGTTGACAAAAAATTTCGGACCCAACATACCACTAAGAGATATACTCAAAACTGGCTCAGGAAGAGAAAATAAACTCGACAAATCTCCACCAAAAATCTCTGTTGTTGGAAGCAACCCCAAGAAACCCATATATGATATCCCTACATCTCCAGAAATCTATGAAGCTAAACCCACCCCATATTCCATCCAAACAGACAAGAGAGGGGAAGTGGGTCCCAATGAAGTACGAGGGTTTTCTTTGAAAGGGAAACCCCCACCTACGGGAGCCATAACTGGGTTGGGCCATCCCAAGCCTATCTTTGAACCCGATACTCATGGGTCTGACAACCCAGATGGGAAGAACTACAGAAGAAATGATCCCTCCAAATTGTACAAACCTGAAGAAAAGAAATCATGAACCACCTACCTCCCCTCCATTGCCAGTTCAGGAAAAACAAGCTTTGACCTAGGTGACGACCTACTGCAAATTGTCGACTTCCAAAATTTTTGTCCCTTTAGTAGGTCAGAGGAAAATTCCATGATATCCCCCACCTCCTCTATAGGCGTCCACAAGAAAGAAAGGTAGATGCCTCTTTTACCACTCACTATCTAGCTATAAATCCTTGCAGAAAATGCCAAGACCAATTTCAAAAACAATTACTGAGAGAAGAGGCGGCAGGCTAGGGTTTCCACAATTTACTCCATCCTCCCCCATTTTAAATTTTATCATTCGAATATATATATATATATATATAAACTGGGAAGGAGGAGAGTGTAAAGGTTTTATGCATATTCTTTAGTGGATTTAAGAGATAATGAGTGATTATGTAAATTAAGGTTAAAATGGAGGGAGAATGAGGAATTAGTGAAAAAGTTTTCAATAGTTAAAGAGAAGTTTAATATTTTTAAAAATATGCTTTCATGGTATGGTGTGGAGGAGTAAAGTGATATATATATATATATATATATATTTATATTGTGAAAAGAGAAAAAAATTATTTTATATTATACAAAATAAATTTATTTCAAACAAAATTGAGTTATATATTCTTATGATTTATTTTATAATTTTGGATAATTTATTTATTATTATGAAAATTATAAAAAAAATAAATTATGAAAAATAAATGACTGTACATCATCAAGATTAAGATAGAAAAAATGGATATTAAATTTATACAAAATTAAGTGCTTAAGATAGGAAAAATGAATATTAAAATTATACAAAATTAAGTGTTTATTTATTATTATAAAAATTATAAAAAATTTAAATTATGAAAAAAAATTAGTATAATAAAAATAAAATAAAATTGGATATTAAAATTACTTTGTATAAAATTAATTAATAAAATAATTATAAAAAAGCTTAATTAAGTGCTTAAGATAAGAAAATGAATATTAAAATTATACAAAATTAAGTGTTTATTATTATGAAAATTATAAAAATATTAAATTATGAAAAAAAATAGTATAATAAAAATAAAATAAAATTGGATATTAAAATTACTTTGCGCAAAATTAATTAATAAAACAATTATAAGAAAGCTATGTGAGTTGCATCATGTCTCAAAACTAAGAAATTTAAGCACATATAATTATTAACTAAATTAATCAATTAAAAAAATTATAAAAAAACTATGTAATAATTAAGTTGAATTGGATAAGCCTTAAAATTAGGAAATTTAGTCCAATACAATTATTATTTAAATGTACAGTAAATCAAATAATATTCTATACTTTATTTTTAATAGTGAAAAATAAAAACTAATGATGAATCAATCAATATTTGTTAATGATAATTAGATATTAGGATTTGTTAGATATTATTGATTGTCTGAAAATATTAAGCTAACAATCCATCCTAGATCAAAATTTATTTTATTATTTCACACTCATTATTACTTATAACATTAATTGAATATAATTAAAAAAATTGTTTATTTAAAAATAATTGTTTTATTATATTATATTATATTTTAATTTGAAGTTATTCATTCTTAAAATTATATATATGATTATTACAGTGTTTTTTTTTATAAGGTTAATTCATGACCTTACTAATATCAGTTAGATCATGATGTCAATGATGATGTGACTTGTAATTGAGGCACACTATCTATTGAGTGGCTATAAGAAATGCCTTTGGTCATTGACTTTTTATGGATAAATAAAAGTATTTTTATATTGATTTTATTTGAAAATATAACAAATTATGTGTAATTATTGGAGTTTGATAAAGTTTGTTGGTTCATTGTTAATATTTTATTTATACGAAATTGTTTAAATATAGATATATAAAATTGTTTATTGTTTTAAAAGTGTCGAACAATGTAATAATTGTATCCATGTTACACATTGTAATGATCAACCTCCAATACCTGTTAGAGTGGTAGATAATTTTTTGACCTAGATGCATTGAAATTCTCATTTTATAGTTCAATGTTGCAATCTAATTATACATGAGAAAATTGAATCACACTATCATTTCATTTTGTACATTGGTGCACCAACCTCATCATAGATAATACAACATATCAACATTCAACATGATGACATAGTTTGAAAACTTAGCTCTAGAGTGATCTCAATAGTCATACTAGATTGTCTACTACATCTTTGTGTCTTCCCCTCCCCTCGATCTTTTGTAAATTATTGTCACATAAATAATATGAATAGATGAGACACAAAATTATTTATCTTTCCTTATCACCAGTATCACTAATAATAAACTTGTTATGAGATTTATTATTTAATTACTTAGATATATTAGTTTATGTTCTTGATGTACAATTTACTTAATTTCACTTATTGATACAAATTTATATTTATTTTTCACCCAATTAATCATGTAAATGTGTATGTAATGTCTTGTTTGATATGTTATGCCATAATGATATGATTATATACAATTAATTGATTATTTTTATAATTCATGTTATGGTTAAATGAATTATTCTTAAATTAAACTCATATCACTATTAATATGAATTTATATGTGAATCAATATTATATCGAGAAAGACAAAATAAATAGATGTTTATCTCCATGGATGTTGTTTTTAGATGGTAAAAATATCAAAATAATGGATATTGATGCAATTTAACCCTTCTTCTTCTCTCATGTATTTGAAACATTTAATTTCAACTTGAAGAATAAGAATTGGATCAACACTTAGTTATCTCTAACCACTTATTCCATCGAGCCGATCTCACTCATTCATACTTGGTTGTACATGAAGCATCCTTTGTGATTTCTTCTCTTTAAATGACTTGAATGAGGACCATAAATTACCTTTTGAGATCATCTAAACAAATAAAAAGTTCTCCAAGTTACAGTAATGAAAATATTTTTAATAAAAAAAACTTAAAATAAAATATTTAAAAAAGAAAACCTAAAAACTATTACTATATTGTAGAATTTATGTCTTTTTATAATGTCATGTAAAATTTATATCTTTGTTGTAATGTCACGAGATAAAAAACACTCAACAACCTTACTCGACACTTCCTTCCTTAACCATCTTCATTCAAAACCTCTTATGTTTCCCATGTTTGAATTAATAATATTCATTTCAAAACCTCTTATGTTCAAAACCTCTTATGTTTCCCATGTTTGAATTAATAATATTCATTTCAAAACCTCTTATGTTTCCCATGTTTGATTAATAATATACATAAGACAAATGGCATAGATTTGACCATAACTAAACATATACCATAAACCCCTATTACAATACACTATCTTTTTTAATAACTACTTCTAAGTCTTTGTGATTCTTTTTCATATAAAAGCAACTTAACTTACTTGATTAAGTTTAAAATTCTCATTATCAACCTAAACCAACCTAATTATTACTGGGGCACTACCTTCTTTAGTGACCTCTCCTAGTCTCCTCTCTTGTAGGGCCAACTTTAGCCACTTAGATTTAGAATGTCCATTGTCATAATTTCCACTCAATTCTTATTATTTGCTATAACAAGGTGGCCTTTGTGGATAAGAGAGGAATGAAGTTAATCATTATGCTTTAGTTTCTAAGAGTCAAGAGTTAATCATTAGTAGTGGGAAGGTGATTCCATTCTTCTTTCTTAGATGTGTTGGAATCCCAACGATAGCCAACATATTTGATGGCTTATCATGAGATTGATGTTGGATTTGATGTCCACACTCATTATCATTGACCTCCTTTGGGTCCTTCTACGTGCCCCCAAATGGCTGGCCTTACTAAGTGGGCTTCATCACCGAAACTTTGACCATTGAATTATTTGTACACTCTCATTCATATATATATATAATCATTATTAATATTTATTTACATCATCAATTGTCATTATCAATATGTATTTTGTAAAGTTGGTACTTATAAATTCTTTTGTATATTATTAAATATTTAAATTATAAATAATGAATATATTATCAAATCAACACTTTTTAATAATTTAAATTTATTTTCAAATTATAATTATTTAATTAATTTAATATTCAATATGATGTTCTACCTTGTTCCTATGATTTTGTCCCCTTTTGGATAGGATGAGAACATAAATCTTAATTTTAAGGGTGCTAGATAGAATGTTTAACATAGTTATATACCCTCTCAATAGGCTCTTACGCCTAACCCAGCCATGGGTCCCATCAACGTAACAACAATTATTGTATATAAAATTAATATCCATTCCTAAAGTTAAATATAATTAAACTATCAACATTTAATTATGAATAATGTTAAATTTTCTAATTAATATCTTTTAAAAACATTAAAACATTGATGTCAAATGGTGTCGTTTAACTGTTTTATATTTTGGTTCTTTTCGATGGAATCCAATGACATAAATCTGCACAAAATCATAATTTTATGTTTTTTAAATTGCAGTTTTGAATGCAGAAATGAATTTAGCATGGTAAAAAACCCTTAGGGCACTCAAATTATACAGAAATAACCACTCAAATATACAGATTCAAAAATTTCTCGCCAGGTTTACAAAATTTAATAGAAAATATCCCCGGAAAAGGGCCAAAATGTAGAATAGTTAGACTACGACATATCAAATGCATTGTTAAGAGCTTAAAATGAAGCTAAATATCTAACTCATTCACAAGTGTAATAAAAAATTCATGAGCCTCATAATTTTGGGCTTAAAAAAAGGAAGAAGAAAACAATACTTGGAACTAGTTAAAAAAAAGCTACAAAAGACGTTGCAAATGGAAACAACATCCATCGCAAGAGCAAGGAGATAGTAAAATAATTGAACACAAAATTATGTTTCTATGGGTTAAGTAAACTATGTGGACAACAAATATGAAATACTAAGAAAAACATCTACTCTAAAAAGATCTTATTTAGTAGAGAAAGCTAAACTATAGAAGGAAATTCAAAATGTAAAAAAAACTCGAAAAAAAGGAAAATGACTAATAATCAGAAATGAGAAAGCAATTATTAGAGACAAGAATAAACTAATATTGATAAATAGGAATTTAATAAAGTTAGGGTCCTCATGTGGAATTATTGGGGATTTCATGGAGGAAGGGTCCTATGTTGAGTTGGATTTATAAATAAATTAACATTTTTTTACTTGTGAAAACTTGGGAATTTTGTTCCTCATATGAATGGGTTTATCTAATGATCAATATGGAATAGGAAATCTTCTCTACTATAAGGAACTTGTGGAGGGTTTTGGTGTTACAAGATTGAGAAAAAATATGAAAATACCTTTGTTAAAATTGTGTTATTGACAACAAAAGTTTTAGTGAAGGATTTAATTAATGTTCATTATAACTAAAAATTCTAGGCAACTAAAGGTTCTACTAGATTTTTTTTCCAACGTGCTTGGAACAGTAAGGTGCACCAGTGCACACATACTTAATATACACTAATGCATATTATATATATTTTGAAACCATTGATGCATATTATATACTCTGAAAGCACCAGAACATATTGTATAATTTAAAAGCACCAATATGTATTATATATTTTGAAATCACCATTGTTTATTATATATTTTGAAAGAACTAATGCATATTGTATATTTTAAAAGAACAAGTGTATTTCTATATTTCAAAGCACCAATTCATTATATATGATTATGATTATGAAATGGTGCATATATATCACTATGCAATCTGAAGTCTCTGAAGTCTTGGTATCAGTAACGGTAACAATAATGACAATGATAACAATGTAGTTGAAGATGTTGTTTTTAGGAGAACCATGCTCTTATTATAGTTATTCACATGAGTGCATTGTTACATGTAAATCACATTGATGTGTAACAGTTATTTAAATACCTTTTAGATAACAATAATTGAAATGCACCAGTGCATAGATATGTATGAAACACACCATTTCATTCCAATGAATACGATGATTTGATTTTTCTTAGTGTTGAATTTTTCCATGTTGCAGGTATGTATATGAAACTTTTTTTTTTTTGTATTAAATTTCAATTAATAATAGAAAACAAAAAAAAATTCAATAATAATATTGATTTTTGTATTTTAATTATTCTTTTGGATATAATCATTGTATTAATGTATTATATCATTTAAACAAATATACCAGCTAATTAGATCTATGTTCACTGTGATAATGTGAAACAAATACTAGCTCAAATTTAAACTAGGGTCCACATTGGTGTCCAACAAAGGGAGTCCATTGTAGTCTAAGCACTATCAATTCCAGTCCCCATGAAGGAGAAGATATTGTTGGTAGAATCATTGGAAAAGAGTCCACAACTATTGTCCAAATATATGTTTTTTATGTTCTTCATCACTCTGTTCATGAAGATGTCCTATTTGACTGGGCTCATGTTATTTCGAGAAAAGTTTCCTTTCAACTAGGAAACTTTCGGAAGCCTGGGAAGTTCTTTATGAATTCTTATTTAGTTTATGCAATTGCCTATTATCACATATTTGAAGACTTTCCTTGCAAGGAATTTAGATTTCAGCAGTATAGTTTTGGTATCCATCACTTTGGAAGCATAAATATCCATACCATTTTTAAGAGGTACAAAATTCCTTTTTATCCACCTTCAAAAAGTTAGTTCACGGTCCTACCACAACAAGGTTTCCAATAGAATTCACTCCATTTCTAGTAGGGAAATGCGTTTTTGAAACTCTGAATGACTTCACTTATATTAGACTCTGATTTTCGGGAAAATCCCTCTTTACTACCTTTTAATGTCTCCAAAAAATTCTTTACATTTGAAGTTTTCAAACAATATAAATTTTGGGCACATTTCTTCAATGAAAAAAAGGAAGAAGCAATTCATTCCATTACCTTAGAAAATTAGAGAGATCATTATCAAGAATATCTCTCATTTGGATGAATGTTTTTGTTCATTTTGATCATTTTAAATTGAGGGAAATTCATGAAATTCATGGATTCAACCCTAATGATTTATTCATGGAGCACATGTTGAAATTTGGTTATGGTTCATCATTCATAGAGTCTACTCAATTGAAGGAGGGAGGGGGGATAACCAAAACCCTCTAGAAGCCACTCCTAAAAAAACCCATGATGATATTGATACCTTGGTCAGTACAAATGACCAATATAAACAAAAGGGATGAACCACGACAAGTTGTAACCCTAACCCCAACTCACCCAATTTCTCACAGGAAAATATTTAAAATGTCAAATTGATGAAATAGAAAAAAAAACTTGATTTTGAAGGAAAGAGTAAAGGAATTGGATAATTATTTTCTACCACAACCTTTATTTGTTGAACCAATTGATTCCATTCAACCACTTAGTAGTATAGAATATATACCATAGTCAAGTTCAAGATTAAAACATTCCTCAATCCTACTCACTACTATTATAAAATACATTGGAGATAATATTCAAAAGAGAATTGATTTAATCCTTGAAATTTGGGAACTAGCCACTAGTTCAACTACACTCTCTTCAAGGATTCTAAAATTTAAGGAATATCTCAAAAAAATACTTAGACAATGATAAGCAATTTTATAAGGAAGTTGTATGTACTTTTGTTGCTAAAGTTTCAAATATGAATGATGTTCATAGAAGAGAGAAAAATATTCCTTTGAAATTTTGACTAAGACAAATAAATGCATGTTGGCTAAAAAGGATCAAATGTTTAAGATAAATAATTGTTGAATGTGACGCCATAAATACAAAAAGAAGTGATGTGTTCCTAAAGATTGTTGATTTAACAAAAGATTTGAAGAACCCACACCTCATAATGGATTCAATATTGTTGTCAATATATCAACATTACAAGAATAGTTGGGTGCCCTTAAAACTTCATGGGCAAGTGAATTTAATGACTTAAATGAATATTCTGTAATGATCCCAAGCCATTATGCAAGGATCATCACTATTTTGGTGTCTTTTAAAAAGTTTTTCTGAGTGAGGTATTTCGTCAAACACTTTGTTGATCTACCTTTTAGAGGTGTTTATATGTGTGTATGCAGCAAATAACAGAAAGAGATAACCATGGAACATACCTCAACCATATGTAATAAGATAGACAAGCCAAAACATCTCAATTCTTCTTTATTCATAAAATAGAGAAACCTGCTATAATGAAGATGTCGATCTGGAATGCTCAACAGATGGCCAAGAAG
>SNQJ01S0023460.1:81364-105685 GCA_010110895.2 Picea sitchensis
TAGAATGGTGTGGGAGAGTATTGCATCTCCGAGACCAAGCTTGGGACAATATAGGTGGAATCTTTCACCACCGAATCATCCTCTAGCGTTTGTTATGTCAAAACCCTCAAAACCCCCAATATTGGGCTCACTAGCTAGAAGCCAGAAATCAAAATAAGATCATATATGAATGAATGAGAAGAGGCCCTTGCCTTTGTTTTATACTTTTGGCTCACCTTGTCCCTCCAAAGTGACTTTCATTTTATTAATATTTAATTAATTAATCAAATCACTTTAATTAATTAATTAACCTTTTTACCTTTGAAAAGATCCTTATCTCTCCTTGTGGCTTCCCTGGCCACTGAAAGTCACTTCTAGCCATCCCATCCTATAGTGTTGCTCCTCCTGATTCCAATGAGCTATTACACTGAGAGGTTCCTCCAAGTAATGTGCCCAAAATGACCTCTTCATTGAATTTCATTGACTTATAGCTCAAAATAGTCAAAATCATGGAAATCGTCGGAATGCAACAGAACCAAATCCAACCTGTGCGGAATGGCTCATAATGATGAAATATGATGAGAAATTTATGTTGGACCCCACAATGCCTCTCAATAACCCTTGTACTCGCTATAACCTCCCTCTGGCTATTCTGGTCATCATAACCCTCTACACTGTGATGATGTCCCAAAGTGGGGACATTACATATTCAAAGGAAAAAGTGGAGAAGTGATTAATTCATTACGTGAATGAAAATGAATACATTGAAGATACACTTTACCAACTAAGTTTTGATTTTAACGATATTGAAAATGAATTGTTCAATACAAGAATCAAGCATGAAACAATGATTGCTCCCATGCATAATTACATTGAACTATGGTTAAAGAATGCCTTGATCAAAATAACTGAACCAAATTAGTAGAAAGAAATTACTACCATTAGGGAACCTCCAACCAAGCACTCTACAAAAGGGACTTCAACAAGAAAATGACAAGTTTGGTTTTCCCATTATAGTAACTCAAGTAGTCATATTATTAAGCCCTTACTGCCTTTTCCTCTCAGTTAGCAGTCATCCAACCTTTCTTGTTTCGTGATTTGTGAAAACCAAAGGTTGATTCCTAATTGTGTATTGGTTGTTTCTTCCAGGTATTTATTTTATTATTGGACCATGGGAGCCCCATCCCAATCCATTTAGGATGAATGCATTTACTTTTACAAATATCACATACATTTTTAAAAACATTTGCATATTTTTTTAGGATCCCCAAAGAACTATGTGGGGCACATGTCTAATGATTTATCTAACTTTGAGTCTTAATCATGATATTTTAAGAATGTGTCTATCAAAATATCTTTGATTTTTAATTGCAAAATCATGTCAATTTCTCTACGAATGTGGTCTATATCTCTTATTCTGTCGAATGATGTGTTCTACTTTGATTATTCTATGATAGAAATGCATTCCTTTAAAGTTTCTCATTTTTATGGTTTGAAGTCTTATATAATATTGTAAATATTCTTTTATGAATATGCCTGGTCCTTTCTCAGTCATTCTTTTATGTGTGAATATTTATTCCTGTAAAAGTATAGTATTTTATAGCACTCTGTGTAAATTTGCATTATATTAAAAGAGGAGTGCCACCTCTCTAAAACGAAAGGAGGATTCAATATCTTCATGATATTATCTTTAATACCTTTAACATTCTTTCAGATGAACATTTTTGGCGACCATGTTGGGGATCTAGACAAAAGGCTGGTTTTGTAGACTAGGATAGTTGAATGACTCAACAAAATTCTAATCAACCCCAGATACCAATTGGGTTGGAAGACCAAAGAAGCATACTTAACCAGTTGTACAACTTATCCTTATCTATGGAACTCAAAAATACCTGGAAAATATTGGCTCAACAATAAGAGGCAATTGAAGTTCAAATATGAAGGAGAAACCAATAAATTTTTGAAGTTGGAATCACACAAAGGA
This sequence comes from Picea sitchensis, assembly GCA_010110895.2. Lineage (NCBI taxonomy): Eukaryota > Viridiplantae > Streptophyta > Pinopsida > Pinales > Pinaceae > Picea > Picea sitchensis. The sequence continues at coordinate 83,328 of SNQJ01S0023460.1, forward strand.
CCACTAACAAGAAGCAAAAAGAACATTCTTGAAATTCATCAAGAAACTCAAGATTCAACATCTGAAGTTCTGAGTGTAGAAACCATGGATGACCAAGAAGAGGAAAGAAATGAAATTCCTAATGATGAAAGAAGAGAAAATTATAGACAAATAAACCCAAGGAGAAGACCAAGATCCAATCCCCTTAACTTACAGAGAGAGAAACATCAATTGTCTACTCTCTCTCAAGGCATTCCACATGTCTTCATAAGTGATGGGATTATGAATCCCAAAAAGCATACGGACCAGTTCCTTACCATTTGTGACACCCATCTAATTGGACATGATTATGTGATGGTGAGAGGTTTTCTTCAAACTTTGATAGGCCCAACCTATGACTGGTACCTCTCACTCCCAACACATTCAATTAGTTACTTTAATGATATGAAAGATAGATTTATGACCATATATTCTCATCCCATTGCATATCATACTTTTCTCACTCAGTTTACTCAAATACACCTTGAAAACGAATGAAAGAATCAAATATTTCAACTTACATTTTTTCAAGACTCTATATCAAATTCCAATATATCAATGTCCAAATGAGCCTTTTATATTCGATTGTTAAAATAATGAAATTCTATAAAATTTCAATTATGCAATAAAGGTTACACAAATCACAACATTAGATGAGGAAATGAGAAAATAACATGAAATGGAAGGAAATATGTTGGAAAGTAATGTCGAACCAAAAATTATTACGGGAAGAGTTCAAAGACAGATGGAAATCTTATATATATAATCTCAAGCTCCATATTCATCTAAAGCAATTAAAGAATGTGGAACTAGAAGATGACTTTTTCAAATACAACCCTTGAATGTGAGAAATATCCGTGCTCCTAAAAATTCTCTAAGTACAGAGATAGTACAGTTGAATCAAACAATCTAATAGATGCAAAATGAAATAACTCATTTGAAGAGGGAGGATAATATAGTTCCACAACATCAAGATGCAAGGACTTTAAAACAAAAATTCATAAATAGAGTTGATAGAAATCAGATAAATGTAGAGCATAGACCTAGAGCACGTTGAGTTCCAAATACAAATGTTGTCATGCTAGAAGAGATTGAAGAAGAATATTTTATTGAAAACAATGAGGAATTCAATCAAGAGTCAATAAATGACCAAAATAAAGTACTAGAATCAATGCATATGGAAGAAAGATCATCATATTTTTAAAACCTTTATGAACAAGAAGAATATGATTATACAAAGAAAACAATGTTGTTCAAACCAGGAAGAAAACAAACAAGATCAATTCTAGAGATAAACCAGATTAAAAAAAAGAAGCAAAAGGTAATGCTCCATAACTTAAAAAACAACAAACAATTGTAAATCATCCCAAAAAACCACTACATATGACTTTTAATGTGGTTGATGACTTTACTAAGCTTCGAATCACTCTTCCAGTTATGGAGGTAGTCAAGATACCTCAGCAAGATAAAATATTTTAAAGATTTTGGATGATACAAGTTTATCTTGTCCAAGGATAGAAGTTTTTGTTATGAACACCAAACAACAACAAAGTTCTATACCAGCAAGACCAAGAGGCAAGGTTCCACAATTCTACATATCATTGGAGAATCATGAATTTACACTGCATAATTTCTTGGTTGATAGTGGATCCACTAACAATATCATGTCATTATATATAATGGAGGCTCTTGGAATGGAATGAAAAAAGTACTATGAGACAGGTGAAACCAATTATGCCATTGATTCCAGAAAAGTACATGCTTATGGTGAAATCAAAGGATTTTGTGCTTGGATAAGTGTAGAACCACATATTACAATAGTTTTCACCATAATAATGGTTTATATTCCCCAATATATGGTGGTTTGTAATGCCCATATATTTCTAAACATCTATTTACTTTCATAAGCAATTTATTCTCTAAGCTGAGATAACAATTTCACGGCATATTATTGATTTTTTTCAACAACAATTTCAGTAACTTAGATTTATCACAGGATAACAATTTTCTGGTAGAATGAAGTAAATGCATAAATTAACAAATACCTGGTTCTGATGCTAATTTATGTTGCTTTCCTGTTGCCTGCTGCTACACAGATCAACCCTGCCACAAACAAGCAAATAACTGCCCAAAACTATTGTCCTCCCTGCCAACTAGGAAAACTACCTAGCTTCCATTGTCCTCGGCCAACTACAGGAAACTACCTAGTCAGCAGTGTGGATATTCCACGGATATCCTCCAAATCGCGTCTGTAAAACCTCCAAAGAACTCCTGGCAGGCCTCCCCTGGATCAAAAGCCAGGCCTCCGCATCGACTATATTCGCTTACAGCAAGCCAATAGTTCACAGAGAATACAACAGGCTCAGCCAATACCACAATGCACAACAAATACCACGCTGCACGCAAATACTACAATGCATAGGTACCTCACACTAAAATGCAATGGTTTCTACCAATACAACTCAAGCTCAAAGAATATAAACTGCAACATCCATCTCCGTCGAATGGTGTGCACATCCTCCTCTTCCTGTCCCTTATTCCTTCCTGCCGACTCACGCAATTACTACCTCAACCAACCCCCCGTCCTCCGTCCTTCAAGGCCCCTCTTATTATCTACCATTCTGATTGGCTATGTCATTTCAGATAATGCCACCCTCCTCGGCATATGCAACTCTTATTACATTCCTTTTTCTTTTGATCTCTAAATTTATGTCACAGTCACATCAGGATCTTCAGCCAGATTATTATTACTTAGTTAATCCTCAATTATTCTTTAATTAACTCTATTTAATACTTAAGACATTTACTATCAATTTAGAGTCGCTATATACACCCAATTCTTCAAGAAACTTCTCACCCGCAAAAATGGGTTAAGGTGTCGAATGGTACTGAGGAGAAGAGCATGGTTCATATGTTCACAACAAGTAACCGAATAATAATATCAGTGAGTAAATCAAGAAGTACATACATACCTGTTCGCATATGTACAAGACAACATGTAGCTAGTACATGCAAACCTCGCATGTACTAATAATGAAACTGGCATTCTTTAATAATTTACGTATAAATTCAATCCAGTCAAAGAAGGCTGGGCCTTTATAAAATACAACAATCATTTATCTGCGTGAGAAATATTTTATTACAATTGTCCAGTTAAGTAATTTATTTTAAACAACTATGGTTTAGCTACAGTCATGAATATTATATATATGCATCTTTTTTTTTCTTTTTTTGAAGGGATGGCATCACATTCCACCATGTTATGATTCTGCTATGTCTCAACTATTCTACCTTCATCCTTCCTAACCTAGCTCGCCTCCCATCCTATCCTGGCCCCTTCCTGCTAGACTATCTTGTACCAACTATTGGCCTTAACTCCAAATAAAACCCGGTAAGTGGAAGTATCATCGCTTATCTCACCAAGTCTCCTAGTGCAATCACCGACAGCCCTCATCACACGCCTCCGGGGAGCTGAACCAGCACCGCCCCTCCTGTGACTTCAGTAAGCCGGAGGATACACTATGGGAAACACCTCCACCCCTCCTAGGTAGTGCAACAAATACCTGTGGTCAATAATTTATGGAATAATGGAGGATACACTCTATGGGAAAAGCCTCCACCCCTCCTAATGTAACTGTGGTCAACACCTCTATAACTTCCGCCTGATCCACGATCCCCTATATACGATAGTTCTTTCAGACTTTAGTCGCCTCACTATAAGCCTGGGCCCGGCGCGACAGTGTGACCATGTGTCCACCGGGGTTATATTCCTATCGAGATTCTGGGTTTCACGACTTTCATTGTTATGAACCCCTGCCCTCGCAATTTCCCGACTGTCAATTTACCGATGCGGTACCCTGTACGTTAGCCCTTCGGCTAAGCCCTTTCGGCCCATATGACCACTATACCACAGGCCACGACCTTGTCCTACATCGGAGTTTCAAATATCTCAATACCGCATGCATGAATCCCGTGTCTACAAATCTTCTAATATCCCTGAGCATCACTTCAGTGTTTCATTCCCTGCTCCTGGCATGTCGCAGGGTCCATGTGGACCGACTCTATGTGACTGCTGTCTATGGGTTTCATCTATTTCGGTCCTTCTCGCACAAGAATTTTCCTTACTTCAAATTCTGCGATGCCTTAGCGTTTACTTTTGGTCAACGAAGGTTTAAAAGTGGGTTAAAACTTTAAATATTGTGAGTGAACTGTTAATGAAGTCGGGATTCGCTTCTCTGAATAAAGAATCACTTAAACACCCATCTCCCATTTCAATGTATATGCCTTCTGTACTCACAATATGGCCTAGTATTCTCCCTTATAATATAGAAATAAACACGCTTTTGATTCAAAGATAATGTCATACATCCTACATAGTTCAAAGACTTGTATGATACATACCGCTTGAAACCATCTTTCCTTAGTTTTGAATGAACTGTCAAACGCCCCAGAATATGCCATATACTAGTATCGTAATGTGGTTTGGTCAAGTCATAATGTTGCTCCATTAAAATCTATTAAGACAATAAACAGACGATGTTTTACAAAGGCATGGTTGGAGTTAATCGTTTGAGATTTTGGCCCTTAGGCCCATATTTCTAACTAAGACGCTCTGATACCATACGCCTAGGTATATTTCTAAACATCTATTTTACTTTCATAAGTAATTTGACTTCTCTAAGTCGAGATAAATTTCACCTGTGATATTATTGATTTTTTCAACAACAATTTCGCAGAATTTTAGATTTATCATGTGGATTGGCAATTTTCCTGTAGTGAATGAAGTAAATGCATAACTTAACAACACTAGTTCTGATGCTAATTTTGTTTCTTCCCATCACGCATCACATACGATCAACCTCGCCACAAACAAGCAAATAACTACCCAAAAATACTGTCCTCCCTGAAAACTAGGAAAACTACCTAGCTACAAGATATTCATTTGATATTCCTGCCTCCGTGGCCCAAAACCTCTTGTAACCTCGGGGTGCCTCATCAAAAGCCATAGTAACACTTTGTTCCTTGCTCACAACAAACCAACAATCCACAGAGAATACAACAAGCTCACAACCAATACCACAATGCACAAAAAATCGTTGCTCACAGCAAAATACAACTGTCCAGAGGCTCTCTTCTCACGGCCCAATACAATAGTCTCTGCCAATACAACCGGCTCAAGAATAAGTGTTCACGATCCATATCCTCAATGGTGCACATCCCCCCTTCCCGGCCTCCCTTTATTCTCCTCCCTTCCTCACTCATGCACTATCGCCTCAACCACCCCCGCCCCTCCGTCCCGATTCCTTTAATGTTTTATCGTCTCGGGATTTTTGGGATATCCCGCTCTGCATATGCCACTCCTTGGGCATACGTAACTCTTATTATATATTTTCTTTTGATCTCTTAAATTTATGTCACAAATCATTAAATGGAATCTTCAAAGTGACATTATTACTTAGTTAACCCTCAATTATTCTTTAATTAAATCTTATTTAATAATCTTAATCATTTATCAATTTAGAGTCATTATTGGTTTCCTTTGGTCGCATCTTGGAAAGGTGTGCGTAATGATTGGAGGATATATTATGAAAGGTGGGATTTGCATGATACTCCCAAAACAACATGGAACACAGATCATGCACTACAAGAATAGAGAAAAATCGTCTCATTTGAGAAGAAAGAAGTTGAAATGACACAAAACTATATTGATATTGGGATTGGAAATTATGTTATCTTCAATACAAAGAAAATAAATTCTCCTAGACAAAATGCAGACAATACCTTCCAAGGGTTTTGGAAAATTTTATTTGATGGTGCATGTTCTAAATATGGTGTTGGAGTTGGCATTATTTTTAAAAGTCCTCAATATTGTATTTATCCACATGCAATTAGAATTGAGTTCTCATGCACCGATAATGAAGCTGAGTACGAAGCATTAATTCAAGGAATGAAACTGGCACTTCAAATGAAATTTAATGATTTAGTCATGACTAGAGACTCATAGCTAATTATCAATCACATCATAAAAAGGTACAAGATCAAGAAGGAGAAGTTGAATATATCTCATTTGGATGATTTTTCTATTCATTTTGATAATTTTAAATTGAGGGAAATTCATGAAATTCAAGGCTTCGACCCTAATAATTTATTCATGGCACACATGAATGCAATTGGATATGGTTCATTGTTCATAAAGTCTACTCAATTGAAGGAGGGAGGAGGGGATAACCAAAACCCTCTAGAAGCCACTCTTGAAAAAACCCATGATGATATTGATACCTTGGTCAGTAAAAATGACCAGTATAAAAAAAAGGGATGAACCATGACAAGTTGTAACCCTAACCCCAACTCACCCAATTTCTCACATGAGAAGCTTTAAAATATTCAATTGACGAAATAGAATTTATAAAACCTGATTTTGAAGGAAAGAGTGAAGGAACTCAAGAATGTTTTGTTTCCATGGACTTTATTTGTTGAACCAATTGTTTCCATCTAACCACTTAAAAATATAGAATACATACCATAGTCAAGTTCAAAATTAAAAATTTCCTCAAGCCTATTCACTACTATCAGAAAATACATTGGAGATGATATTCAAAAGTGAATTTCTTTAATCCTTGAAATTTGGAAACTAGCCACTAGTTCAACTACACTCTCTTCAAGGATTATAAACTTTAAGGAATATCTCCAAAAATACTTAGACATTGACGAGCAGTTTTATAAGGAAGTTGTCGGTAATTTTGTTGCTAAAGTTAAAATATGTGTTGGTCCTAAAGTTTGCACCTGATTGCTAAAGGGCAGAGATAGGCCACCTAAAGCTTAAAATGACTTATTTATTTATTTTTTGGTAGGGTTGGTTTGCCAAGACAAGAGCATGGTAAGGTTTAAAAAATGATATGGATGAGGGTCCTCCTTTGATGGTGGCACACAAATGACAGAAAAGTGAAATAATAGAGGTAAAAAAATAAATTGGAAACAAAAAATCACTCAATGAATAATTTGTTGCAAGAAGTTTAATACTTAAAATATCCTTTCAATACATTAAACATGTATCAAAAAAACAATTACTCCCATAGGTTGAAATAAAAAGAAATATTCACCACAACATTTGTTGTTTCATAGGTTGCATATTAGTAAAGACAAGTTATACAATAGCCGAAGGAAATGAAATGTACTTCGCACAAATCAAAAATTGCATTCAAGATAAGATAAAAACACATGTAGATTTGGACAAAATCACTGTCATCAAGAGTATATTCACCAGGTAGAGATATTTAATCCATGCATAGAACAGGTCCAACCAAATGATGTATTGATCTTCTTTTCCCAAAAACCAAACCCTTATAACATACACAAATTGCTTATTTATCAAATATGTAAAGGCCCTCTACCAGTGTGGAACTGGGCTTAACTCTACAACATCAGTTGTAAAAAAACTTATTATCTTAACTAAAACACTGTTGGAGTATATTAATGTATACTTCAAGCTTGAATTAATATAAAAGGAGTGGTTCTTATCACACATAAAATACGACTTATTATTCATTAATCTAAAAGAGTCTTGCAATTAAACAACTAAAAACTGTTACTAGCAATGAAACTAGGTTGATGCACATGATGGAGTGAACTGATATTTGACAAAAAATGACTAGGAGTGACATAACTGAGTTCTGTATCGAGCACTGGCATATATGCGCGTTGTTGGAGGCCATTGTGAGATAACTAGATGTGTTGGCGCCATTCTTCCTCAACTTATCTCCTGGGGGGGAGAAGCAATTCTTTTGGCGCTTTTTTGGAGTCTCTAATATTCTTTCTGTAGTTTGGGTGTGTACTTTTTCCAATTGTTGGTTGCGGTGTTGCAGGGTCTAGATCTGACTATCACCAAGATGTTGTCAGACGAGCAATGTGATGCCTTTGACTGGCTCGACATTCCTGGTTTGGCATCGTTTAAAAACATCAAAATATGCAATAAATGAGGATAAGCCACTTCGAAAATTTGGCATTTCAGAGATTTGGAGTGCAGAGTATGCATATATCTTAGAGGACCAAACTCCTAGAGTCATTAACCAACACCTTTTCTAATTAACCCAGGATTATCTTATCCTTAAACATTTCAGGACTTTGGGACTCTGGCTCTTCAGGATTCGAGAGTTTCTGAATGCAAAGTCTACATATCTCCCGGAGGAACGAACTCGCAAAGTGATGTGGTATTTCGAGGCTTCGATACTTCAGGAAATTAAGTTTTCTATTGATTGAAATCTCTTAGAAGGATAATCTACCAAAGTGACATGTCAACATTTTGACACTTGGATGTTCGGGGGATTTGATACTTCGAGAACTCGACACTTTGGAGCTTCGGAGAACTGTGTTTTATCTGAATTGAAATCTCTAGGAGTGGTGATCTCTCATATATGACGTGGCCACATGATGTCACAATCACTGATGTGTCACAAAAAGAGAGTGACATGTGTCACCTGAAAATCAACAGATAACGTAACCAAAGTAGCAGAAAAGAGTGCCATGTGTCATCTGGAATCAACCGAAAGGTGGCATATGATGTCATCTAAAAAAGAGTATGACACTTCGGGGCTCTGTGCTTGTTATGGACTAAGACCTCTTAGATAACCGAACTTGCAGAGTGACATGGCAGTTCAGGGCTTCATCCCTTCGAGGCTTCAGTACTTCAGAGGTTCGCACTTGTTCTGGATTGAAATTTCCTGGAGTGAGACTACATATCCTTTTTGTTAAACCTTGCGCAATTTTGAAACTCCGAATGCTTGAGAGCCATTGATATGAATTGACTGTTGGATCTCCACCGTTGAAAATTTAACCTTTATGTTTTCTTACAATCTAAGCCCAAAAACTACTGCTTTGAATTGCTGCGTTTTTTCTGCTGATGTTTCCTATGCATAAAAAGGACTTGGTAGACTTGCTTCATAGTCAATCAATGGAAAACACGATGACAATTATTTCAAACCCAAACCATGACATGTAATTATCCTTCAAGAAAACAAAAATAATTGGCACAAAGAATCAATCAAGAAAGATAACGATAAAAGCTAAGTCATTTAGTAAAGGTAAACCAACTTAACCAAGGAGAAGAGGAATGATTTTGATGAATTTATAGGGGAATGAGAGAGGAGGGGTAGGGGTGCAGACTCAGGTCTCAATATTGGCTCCAACTAGGGACAACACCCCTCTCTGGGGTGCTGAGAACAACAGATCAGTGCCTTGGAACTTAATAACTTGATCCCACCCTCCTTTTCTTACCTTTGTTTATGTCTTCTAGCCATGTACATCTGCTACTATCTCTCAACCATGCATCTTATTGAACCCAAAACTGTAACTACACGCCAGTGCATGTGTTGGGCTATGGAGTCTTTATTCACACACAAACTAACTAATCAAATGCAAATGAAAAAACAAAGCAGCTATGGTACAAGAGGGGCCTTCCCTCAATCTTTCAAGAAAAATAGTGTTTCAAGAAGCGCCCATTTACTGGGTCTCCGAAAATCTCAGTATCATCCAGATTGTGTAAAACAAATGTATTATTTTCTATAACCTCAACCACCTTAAAAGGACAAAACCAAAGGTTATTGAAATTACCATGCTTAGAATTTTCTTCCCTTCTGGCATCCCACCTCAAGACAAGGTCTCCTTATTGAAAGATATCCTTCTTGTTTTTCTTGACAAAAGACAATTTGAACTTTCTCTGGTATGCCTCAATTATCTGATTCAGTGCTTCTCTCTTTTGTTGAACCTCTATAATCTAAAAGATTCTTCTCTGGACGTCATTTGGCTCCTCCATTTCTTCCTGTAGGAATTTTAGAACTGGTAGACCGAGTTGAGTAGGGAAGACAACATCTATCCCATAGAATAGTTGAAATGGTGAGGTTCCCAAGGATCTCTTGGTGCTGATCCTATCAACCCACAAGGCATACTTAAGTTTAGAGTCCCAAGATTTCTTGTTTTCAGTCAACAATTTCTTGATGATCCTAATGAGATTCTTGTTTGATGACTCGACCAACCCATTCCCTTGAGGATAATAGGGCGTGGAATGTGTCAAGGTGATGTTATGGCTACCACATAATTCAATCATGGATTTGGACTTGAATTCTTGGGCATTGTCTGTTATAATCTTTCTAGGGAAGCCGAACCTGGCAAAGATATTGGTTTCCGAAAAATTCATAATCACCTTGTTAGTAGCATTCCTAGTGGGCAAAAACTCAATCCATTTGGTAAAGTAGTTATTGGAAATGAGAATCCACTTGTGCTTCCCACTGGAGGGTGGATTTATCTCACTTATGAAATCTAATCCCCATTTTTGAAAGGGGCCACTGGTAGCGATAGGTTTCAAGGGTAGTGAGAGTAATTTTTGTTTGCCTGCAAAATTTTGACATTCCTTGCATGTCCTTACTGTGGTGAATACTTCAGAGAAAAGGGTGGGCCAACAGTACCCTGCCCTTAGGATATTGAGGGATGTAGCTTTCCAATGTCCATGTCCCCCAAAAACTCCCCTGTGCATATATAGTATGACTTTCATAGCTTCATTTTCATCAAGACACTTTAATAGGATGCCAACAAAATCCCTCCAGTACAGGTTTTGATTTAAAATGCAGAATTTTATAGCTTTTAATTTGAGAGACCTGGCCCTCATATTTTTCAAATCTGGTGGACATTCTAGGTGTCGCAGAAAGTAAATAACATCTCTATACCAAGGTGAAGAAGAGTAGTTTTCAAATGCATGCATGTTGTTTTATCTAGACTGCATCATGGGCGCATCGGATTGGGTGAAGGTCTGATTCAATTCTAGTACCTTATAGTTTGATTATGATAATAACTTGGCAAGTCCTTTCCCCCTAATCAACTTGGTGGGTTTTATGTGTAGGTCATACTCCAATAGTTTGAAAATCCACTTCCCTCTTTTCCCTTCACTATCTAGCTAGACCAGAATGTCTTTGACACTGCTGCTAAGAACATAGGTTATTATGTTAGACTATAACACATACACCCTGAAGGATTTCAATTCTTTGACCAACGCATAGTCTTTCTTTTCTAAAATGTCATACTTCAGCTCAGCATATTAGAGGGGTTTGCTGAAAAAGGATATGGGTTGTTCATGCCCTTCTTGATTATTTTGCAATATCACAACAACAATGGTTTCCTCGAAGGTGAAAGAAAAGATAAAGAACTATTTGGCATAGTTAGGGCTGACTAACACAGGGACTTGAACCAAATCTTGGTTTATCCTTTGGAATGTTGATATTTCCTCCGATGACCACTTGATAACAACATATTTCTTCAACACGTTGGTGATAGGATTTATGATTTCATCCAAGTTTGGCACAAAGCACCTTAAAAACTTTATTCTACCTATAAAATACTGAATAGAATTCTTTTTTATGGGGATTGCAATTTCCTAAATGACCTCCACTCTCTTAGGGTCTATTTTTATACCTCCTGTTGATATGATGTGACCTAGGAGTTTACCTTATGGCATAGCAAAGTGGGAGTTCCTGGGATTCAAAGAAATCCCATACCTTCTTCATTTTCGGAAGGTCTTCTCAAGATGTTGTAAATGCTCATCATCTGATTTGGAGAAAATGGTGATGTCATCCAAATATATAACCATAAATTTATCTTTCACCCCCAGGAAGGCTACATCCATATCCCTCTGAAAGGTGGCCCCTGCGTTCATCAACCCAAAGGGCATTTTTTCATACATAAGTGTCCCCCATGGTGTGGTGAATGCTATTTTTTCTTTGTCTTCTTCACATACTGCTATATGGTTATAACCAGAGTACCCATCCAACAAACAAATCATGTGGGAACCTACTATGCTTTGCAAAATATGGTCCATCTTAAGCAAGGGGTAGTTTTCTTTTAGGGAACACTTGTTGAGATTTCAGAAATCCACACACAAGTGTATTTCCCCACTCTTTTTCCTCATAGGTACCAATTTGACCACCCAATCTCAGTACCTCAAGGGCACAATAATTATGGCATCAAGCATTCTTTTCATCTCTTTTTCAATTATGGACATCAACATGGGATTAAATTGCATGATCTTCTATCTGAATGGATTAGAACTAGCCTTCAAAGGGATCTTGTGTTGGATGATGTCAGTGTCAAATGTCTTTAAATCCTCATACGACCATGCAAAATCATCAACAATTTTTTTTTTGAGTTTGACATACCTTTCTTTTTGTTCTGGAGGTAGCGACTTGGACATTTTGACTATTTTGGTATTTTTAGTAGTCCCAATGTTACAGTCCATCACTTCATCTTCTTGTTTTTTTATGGCAGCTCCTCTGGAGACATCATGACTATCAAATAACCTTTCCAGTGGCACTAGAACCCTTGGGATGTGGTTTGTTTTAAGTTCCATAATGTTGTGGCCAACCACTTTGTTCATCAGATGATATGTTTGTTGATAAGATGATTCATCATCTTCATCCTCTTGATCTATTGAGATACTGGATAATTCTTCAATGGTCTGTAGAAATATTTATAGCTCYAAGTCRTCACTAAAGACTTTCCAGTGCTTTATGTTGTATGGTATGGATGCCCTATGTCTGAATTCCACCTGATACTTGATATTTGGGCTAATGGGAGGTATGAAGGTGYTGGCATCCAAGGCMAAATAATTTTCCTTTTGATTTACCTCTCTAGGAATGAAGGAGATGTTAAATGCCAGAAAGAAGTTGTCAACCAAGTCCCACACCTCGTTCATGTATTGTTTGATCCTTTATTTCTTAGCTTGATAGATGGTTTTGACTTGATTGATGATTAACTCAAAATCACCAAAGACTTCCAAACTTTCAACGACCATGTCTTTAGCAACCCTCAATCCAAGCACCAGAGTTTCATACTTAGTTATATTATTAGTAGTCTCGAATTCCATCTTATAAGAGAGCATTATAACCTCATGTGCAGGGGAAATGAGGACTATACCAGCCCCATAATCTTCTTTTGATGAAGAGGCATTGAAATACAGCCTCCACACTTTAGTCTATTGATCTGTCAAGGTCTGATTTTTGCATTTGTTGACTGTAATTTCTGGTTCATGACCATTTAGATGAAAAACAAATGAACATATCTCATCCTCAACAACGTAAATTGGGTGATTCCTCGAATTCTAATGGTCACTAATGATGTATTCCAATCTGACCTCCCTATATAACCTCTTGTGTTCTCCCCCAAAAACAAGGATGGTGGCATATGTGAGGTCCATTTGTAATGATCCTCCAACCTTCTTGGCCCACATCCTGGAAAAAAGCATACCAAACTTGGGGGGAATGTCAGCCACAATGATTTCCATCACTACATTCTTCATGGGTAATTGTGCCAAAGAAACCACCATATCTTTTATTAATCCCACACATTTGACTTTTTTGGAGTCAAAGGAGTAAAGGTCTTGGTAGGGCTTGGTGATCTCCAGACCTAGTTCCTCCATAACAACCTTAGGCATGACATTATGTGAGGCACCTGAGTCCATGAGACAATTATGTAGGATCTTGTCATAGATATTTAAATATATGTAGAATGGTGGAGAGGCATCAAATCCATCCTCGATGTGTGGTTTTTCATCCTGCAGACTAATTACATCAGAAATTATAATAGAAGTAGGTGGTTGATGAACCTTCATAATGGATTTTTTGAAAGGCTCATTTTTCAATAATTCTGAAAAAGGTATAGGGGTCTTGATCTTTCTCAACTCATGCTCTAGGTTGAAATATTATTGTTTCTTATCAACTTCCTTTACTTCAGGGATATCAATTTTAAAAGGAGGAGGCTGGTGAGATTTAGCCAATGCACCCTTGCTCGGATTTGGCTTGGGATGAACTTTTGTTTTTCTATTCTGATTGGAGGTGGTGGATTTATGAGTGTTTGTTCTAGGCCTCAAGTCATATTTATTTTGGGGATTGAATTTAATAACTCCCTCTTCCTATGTCTCAATACAAAACTGATTTGACAATTGTGCTACCTCATAATCTTACTGCGTTAAGTGACTAGTGTAAAAAACTGTTTCATTGAAAAGTACAACAACAACATCCAAAACATCACTATCTACATCTGTATCCTCAATTTGATTGTTTTGTAAAGGAGGTATTATTATTTGATCATCAACATTCCTCCTCTCTCTATATATTATCTGAGGGGCATCATTCGGCCTTCTAAACTGGTTTGGATTTTTATTCCCAGCTCCTTGAAAAGCTTTGTTTGGTTGTTTAGATTCCCATTTCAACTTAGCTATTTCAGATATCAGATCCTTCAAAGTTTTGGTCATTTCATCAAGTTTAGGATTAGATATGGCTGGGTTAGGGGAGGAAAGGGATTCCTCTCTTTGTTTCTTCTTGTCTTTATCAGATCTAGTCTTTAACATGTGTGATGCCAAGATGTTGGATTCAACCTCAATGGTTGTTTCTTGCATGGAAAACAAGGTGGTGGATATTCTCTCCCTCAACAAAAGGGATAACTCTGTATCCAATGCATTGGAATAAGTGATCTTGGCAGAGGATTCAATTGATTTGATCTCATCTGGAATCCTACCATACACATTATTGAATCTCTTGGTGAAATACGAAATAGACTCACCATTCTTTCTCTTAAGGGCCCCAAACTCAGTGATTTAATAGAGATAATATATTTTATCTCCTTGTTTATTTATGAAGGATTCATCTAGAGAATCAATATCTATAATGGAGGTTAGAGGGAGATCCTGAAACCATTTCCTTACTTCCCCATTGAGGCTTTGTACAAACAACCTCATCCACACATCTGCATAGTCAATGTTGAGGTTGTCTACAAAGTCGTAGAAGGCTACTAGATGTTCCTTAGTTGTGACTTCCCATTCCCCATTATATATTGGAAAATATGTCATGTAATATGTGGTCGGGAGTGCATGTAAGCCTACATGAAACACTAGGGGTGCATATCTGGTAGCGATTATGGCATCCATCCTATTAAGAGCCATTGTTTGGGAAATATGAATATGAGGATTGATTGGAGATGCATGTGTGGATGCTGGACTAGATGATGAAGTGGATGGAGGGGATGAAGGTGTCTGAGGTTCCTTGGAATTGTGATTCTCAAAGATAGAAAATTCAAGTTGCTTGTGATAGTGAAGAAAAGTGGACTCTTTAGGTGCAACTTTACCTTTGAGGGGAGAGGTATATCTCTGATCGTAGGTGGATTTTATTAGTTTCATTTCTGGATCAGAGACTATTGTGTCCTTATTAGTTTTGGGATAAGCCTTAGTGGCTTTGATGTGCTCAGATTTGGATTTCTTGAGTCCTTTTATGGGAGCCAGTATTTCTTTTTTGAAGTTTACTTAGTGGAGTCGCCAGATGAAAGATGGCAGTCTGAAGGTGTCTAATATTTGTTAACCATCAAAGGTTAGATATGATCGTTTTCATTATCCCAGGAAAATATATTTCATTACTCCATTACTCGGCAGCAGCGCAAGAAGATGTTGGTCCTAAATTATGCACCTGACTGGTAAAGGGCAGAGCTAGGCCACCTCAAGTTTAGAATGGTTGGTTTTTTAATTTTGCTTGTCAGTTAGAGGGTTGGTTTTACCAAGAAAAGAGAATGGTGGGGTTGGAAAATTATAAGGATGAGGGTCCTCCTTCGCTGGTGGCATATAAATGATAGACAAGTGAAATAATAGAGGTAAAAAAAAAAATGGAAACAAAAAATCACTCAATGAATAATCTGTTGCAAGAAGTTTAATACTTAAAATATCATTTCAAGATGTTAAACATGTATGAAAAACACAATTACTCCCATAGGTTGCAATAAAAAAAAATATTCACCACAACATTTGATGTTTCAAAGGTTGCATAATAGTAAAGACAAGTTATACAATCGCTGAAGGAAATGAAATGTACTTCGCACGAATCAAAAACTACATTCAAGATAAGATAAAAACACATGTAGATTTGGACAAAAACAATGTCATCAAGAGTAAATTCACCAAGTAGATATATTTAATCCATGCATATAACATGTCCAACCAGTTGATGTATTGATCTTATTTTCCCAAAAACCGAACCCTTCTAACATACAAAAATTGCCTATTTATCAAATATGTAGAGGCCTTCGACCACTGTGGAACTGGGCTTAACTATACAACATCAGTTGTAAAACAACTTATTATCTTAAATAAAACACTGTTGGAGTATATTAATGTATACTTCGAGCTTGACTTAATTAAAAATGAGTGGTTCTTATCACACACAAAAGACCACTTATTATGCCTTAATCTAAAAGAGTCTTGCAATTAAACAACTAAAAACTGCTACTAGCAATGAAACTAGACTGATGCACATGCTGGAGTGAATTGCGATTTGATAGACAATGACTAGGAGTGACAAAAGTGAGTTATGTATCGATCATTGACATCCACGCACGTTGTTGGAGGACACTGGGAGATAAATGGATGTGTTGTCAATGTTCTTCATCAACTTATCTATCGGGGAGAAGAAGAAATTCTTCTAACGCTTTTCTAGAGACTTTGATATTCCTTCTGCAGTATGGGTGTGTAGTTTCTCCAATTCATGGTTATGGTGTTATAGGGTCCTGATATGAAGATTCGTTCTATACTTGTTGACTATCACCGAGCTATTGTGAGACGAGAAATATGATGCATTTGACTAGCTCGACGTTCCTGGTTTGGCATCATTTAAACACATCAAAATATGCAATAAATAAGGACATGCCACTTCAAAAATTCAGCATTCAGGAGATTTGGAGTGTAGAGTATACATATCTCTCGGTGGACCGAACTCCTAGAGTCATTAACCCTGGATTATCTTATCCTTAAACATTTAGGGACTTTGGGACTCCGGCTCTTCAGGGTTTGGGAGTTTTTGAATGAAAAGTATACATATCTCCAAGAAGGATAATCTCCTAGAGTGACGTGTCAACATTTCGGCACTTGGAAGTTTGGGGGCTCAGGTACTTTGATAACTCGATGCTTCAGAGCTTCGAAGAACTGTGTTTTATCTGAATTGAAATCTCCTGGAGTGGCAATATCCCAGATCTGACGTGCCCACATGATGTCACAATTGTTGACGTGTCAAAAAATGAGAGTGACCCATGTCACCTAAAAATGAGCAGATGATGTAACCAAAGTACCATAAATGAGTGCCACATGTCATTTGGAATCAACCGACAGGTGGCATATGACATTAGTTGAAAAAGACTCTAGCACTTCAAGGCTCTGGTACTTCGGGAATCTATGATTTTATAGACCAAAACCTCCCAGATAACTGAAATCGCGGAGTGATGTCGCAGTTCGAGGCTCCATCCCTTCGCGGCTCTGGTACTTCGGAGGTTCATGCTTGTTCTGTATTTACATATCCTGGAGTGATAATCTCCCGGAGTGAAACTCCATATGATTGTTGTTAAACCTCATGTTAGCACTCTATAAATTTGTTCGGCTGGTAAAACAAATGACAGAGGTAACCAACAAACCAACTTTAGAGTTGGGTAATAGCCTGCTCAACTCAAAGAGGGCTCTCTCCTATCACTTGGTATTTCTTCGACAATCAATGGCTAGGTTTTGTTGTTTGAGGATTTTTTTATGATTTTTATGGAAAGGAAGAGGAGGGACACTTAGGGCTATGGAGTCAAACTTATGAAAATGAATGAAGCGCTGACTAGTCAGTAGAACTCTTTAGAGGGTAAAGGCTAAATGCGGCGATGAATTTGAGGTATAAATTGAAATTTTCAGAGTGTAAGAAGAAAGGATAAAACAAGTAACTGCATCAGAGCATTAATGAAATAAATTCTAAATTAGTTAGGAAGAACTTAACATAGTTTAAATTGCTTAAGCCAAGAGCATCACAAGATGAATTATGGGCATTTAAACTATCCAATTTAAACAAAAAATATTGTAAATGGAATTAGAAATACAGGAAATACATACAGAGAGAGAAGACAAAACTGAGACCACCACCATTAGAATCTTTTCATGGAAATTTCAAGACTTTCGCATGTGTATTCTATTAAGCTTTAGAAAATTACATTCAAGATCGAATAGCTAAAATTGTGCCCTTGCACTTCTGCCAACACTAATACATTTGGAACCTCTAATATTTATACAATTCATGTTCCTTCAGTTTGAAACCGATTACAATAATTGAAATGAAATGTTTCAATTTCTGAAACTGATTATAATGATTACAAATGATAGTTTTGGTTTTGGAACTGATTTATATAATTTGGCAAGAAAACGTTTCATGATCTTGCTTCTGATTTCTTTGATGCTTCAGTTTCTTTCCTCACCACTTGCTCTGCTCTGGTCTTCCACATGGTCTATTATCTTCAATGCCACCTAGACGTCATTTACTAGACCCTAGAAAACTGCACTTTTTCTTACCCAGTCTTATTTGCCACTTGTTTTGCTCTGGTCTTCCACATGGTCTATTATCTTCAATGCCACCTAGACGTCATTTACTAGACCCTAGAAATCAGACTTTTTCTTACCTGGGCCATACTATCTCTTTCCATTACAAGTCAGAAGGGATATCATAATCAATCATTTCTTTGATCAAGATCTCCAGGTCAATGCAGGAGGCATATTTCATGACTGTTAGACCAATTTTTATTTCTTTGAACTAATTCATAATCTCAAAATCTGTAATCATATGTTCAACTGTGGTTTCTCCTTTCAGGTTTTCCTCGAGGTTTTCAAACATGGAGTGATCCATTTTGCATTGAGTGAGGCGAGCATTGTATTCTTCCCGATCATATAATTTTCCTTTGCCATCCCAAAATGGTGGGAGGCATTTAATAAACAATTCTTCAAATAGATCCTTGAACTCTTGCACACTTTGCTCCATCTTCGTTGCCTTGGTTTGAATTGATTTCAACAAGTTATGTTTAACAATAACCCTCCTGGCCCAAATGATCAATGTAGTTATATATTTGACTCCAATGTTATAAAGTTATGCAGTAGGGATGGAGTTGAGAAGGTTTATGGAATTTTAGGCCCACTTTGATGGTTTCTTTACTAAAGTCTCATTCAAAACAGTGCACCTGCGTCTGGCTATGATGGCTATGTTGTCTTTATCATTGATGAAATTCAAATACACTCTGAACTTGGAATCTTTAGTAGCTATAGAGTCCCAGATGATGTTCTTGGCTCCTTGAAACAGGCCTTTGCCTCTCAATATTATCTTCAACTTATATATCATTTCATGCAAGGCTCCATTCTCCTTTTGAAATTGAGCCATTTTTTCATCCTTTGCTTGCATCTCCTGCTTCAATTTCTCTATGTCCCCTTTTAAACCCTTGATTTCTCCTACCTTCAGGATAATTTGTGACATAGCCTGGACAAGTCCTTCAGTGTTTGGCCCAACTTTTGTAGTGGGAGGTACAACTACAACCCTGTTCAACAATTTTGTTTGTTCTTGTGACCATTTCATCTTTTCTTGATCTAGCTGCAACACCCTAGCTTTGTAGTCCAATGCCTCTTATCAAAATTCTTCTTTTTCATGTTCTAGAGAAACCAATTTTGTTGTTTGTGGGTTCTCTGTGGAAAACATTTTCAGTTTCTTCTTCAATATTTGAATCAATTTGTCCTTCTCATCCAATGAGGATTTCAGCCCTTGGGGGCCTTTAGATTCCAGCCTCTTGACTTGAGTCTACCAAGCTCTGCTAGATGCTTTTTCTTTCCTCAAATTCCCTTCCAATTTCATTGCATAAGATGAAATCTTGGAATTCTTCAAGATTAAACCTAGGTAATCAGAATACAACATATAACGGGTGTTCTTATGGAATTTGACCTTGTCTGAAGCACTGATGTTGTCATACTTTATCTTTATCTCATATACTTTGTCTTCATCTTCAATTGCAATGTTAAAGGTCCTCTTCTCAATATCCCTTACTGTGAACATAGAAGACTTGTGCTAAGAAATATTTTTCACTTCAGGGACTAAATCCCTCATCTCACCCAGGGCCATGTTTCCTTTCTCAGCATATTGTTTTTCCAAATCTTCTTTAGATTGATAAGCTGCCCCAGATGTTTGATCAAAGATGTGTTTTTTTCTACTAATGGTTCTTGAGCTTCCTTCACTTTGGATTTTTCTTCCCTTTTCAACCTCTACAGTGATAGTACCACTCTCCACCATATCCATATTTACTTGTTCTTTAGGCTCTTCCTCTTCTTAATCCATTATCTGTGGAGGTTGTGTAATCTTCATCTTCTTAGGAGAAACTTGTTGATCACTAGTGCCCATGGCCTCTGAACTTATTCTCTTGATGTAAACACTCATCTTAGGAACTTTGAATATCAGTTTATGAGGATCTTATTGTGTTTGACTTCTTTGCAGGGTTGCCTCCACTTACTGTGTCTAAATTTGTTGCAGGGTTGCCTCCACTTCCTATGTTTTAGTTGTTTGCAAGATTGCTTCCATATCAGCACAAACTTCTAGGTTTTCCAATTTATCAAAACCCTCAACATGTTCATGCTCATAAGGGGCATGTTTATTCATCAATCTTCTCTTGGATATGATTTGGTGTGGATCATATCTCCTTCCCTGTAGATGTGAAAAACCAAACTCTTTGAGCTTTGCTTAAATCTGAGATAAAAAAATATTTGTCTTTGACAATGAAAGGGCCAATGATAAAAGGGAACTTGAGGTTGGAGGCTTTGCACAACTTTAGGAAATGCTCTATCTCAGATATGATTCTTTTCCTAATGAATTCAAGGGAAAAGACTCGGGGGGTCATAAAAATAGACAATAGATAGGGGGATTCATGACAACCATAAACCTAGATTACTATTGAATGCATGAACAGTACCCAGTCCCCCACTCTGATTTTTGGATTTGGCTGCAGATAACTCCTCATGTCATCCAAAACTCTAGGTAGGTTGGTGTTGAAAATCAAACTGTAAACCTTGGACATAACTTTGTTGATGAAGATGAGCAATGTAATCCTCTTACATTCAGTTGATATGAATGTTTCTTCAAGAAATTCTCTCTTATTGGTTTCTAGGAAAATCTTCAACAAATAGGTGTGATATCAGAAATGCCTTAGAGAGAAAAAATTCACTAATTGTTTATGGATATTATCAGCTATGAATTGATAAAAACTAATATGGACTGACAGACCAGACTCCGACTGAAAAACTGTCAACAGGAAACCCAACATGACCTCGACCACATGTTTTTCATTATCTAGACCTAAAATTTGACTCAACAGGGAACAAACACATTGGATGATCCAGTTCGATATTGGTGGCCACCCACCTATTCCACTTGGACACCCACCATTTCTTCTTTCGGTTTTTCAGTTTTCTCACAATTTACTATTTTTAGCAGTTTTTTCGAGTCCTGAACTTCCGGGGCCATTTTGAGGCCCTAAACGATGTTTTTTTTGGGTATGTTTCTATTGTAAAATAACATCTAACGATGCTATTTTGTCTTGAGCGTTGTAGGCCTCGGATATATCTTTCCAACAAGCTATCATACGCTTAAAACGAAGATCGTATGCAAAAGTTACGACCCCGGTGTTGGCAGCCAATTCACATTTTTCCATTGTCTTATAAGCTGCCTACACCAATGTTTCACAAACATCGATTTTTTGTCGCAATTTTTAAATGAACGACGCTTTTATTCTTTGTGCCTTTTCGCACGCCTATATTCGTTTTGTTTTCAAGACTGTAAGCGTGAAAATTTAGTCCTTCAAAGTCGCATTAGAATCATTGTTTGAACTGTCGTCATCCTTTTGATTGATATTTTCTATTGCACTTACCTTTTGTTTATCGTTATGTGGCTGAAAGGATTTTTGAACCATGCTCATTGGACATTCTTATATTGATTGCAAAACTTGATTTTGTGGAGTTTGTAAGGCATTGAGCATTTGGGTTTATACTTTTTATGACTTGCCTCATCTTTTATTCTGCATAGGGGTTATGATTAATTGTGTTAATATATATGATATAATCCTTATGTTAATCTTTTTATAACTTTTGGCTTGTCAACTATTATGAATTCGTTTGGCACTATGATTAAACTTTTGAATTAATACATTGGCGCATAATGATTTTGGTATGATCTATACGTCGAATGTTTTGAACACTATGGCATAGTGTTGGCGCGTATTGGTATGCACATTGCATTTATTGGTTGTACACATAAGTTAATGGTTGAACTATTATTATGGAATAAACAGCTATGAAATGTGGCGGTTGTACTTGGATAATGAGTATTATGCATGGTAGTGAATAACTCCACCACCTTCGCATGCTTGCATTAACACTTACCCCTTTTCGCTCGTTCATTGCTGTTGGTTCGGGTAGCTCTGTTACTGCGTGTTGATGAATT
>SNQJ01S0023460.1:147544-167260 GCA_010110895.2 Picea sitchensis
GAAGATTGACATTAGGTGGAAAAAGATATGGAAACACACCACTACATTATGGTCTCTTCTAAAGAATGAAATAAAATGATTACATGAAGGTGGTAGTAAAAGGTGATTTTCAGAAACCAAATCATTACCTGAACACACGAAAATTATTGTAGAAGGTGGTAGCATAAAGTAATGCTCAGAAAGTGTTGCAAAGTCCATAATCCATAAATACTTCCCATTAACTTTTTCCAATTACATGTCAATGCAGGGATTAGAAAGTTTTGACACCGTCGTTCCTTGGTTATATACCCACCTTCAAGTAGGAGGGGAATATTCATGTAAATAGGCGCAACCCATCGACCCAGATGAAATCATATGCGGAGGAGTAGTAAAATAAAAAAAGTGCAGTACCGATAGACAGTTGATTGTTTGTGGAGTCTGTAACTACATCCAGAGGACAGTGAACAAACTTTGACAAAGAATATGGCTTTTTGTCAAGTCTGTTACCACACCCATAAGTAGCTCAACAAAATTTGTAACATAAACTTCTGTAATTTTAGTATGTCGTTTTAACCACCCATACAATTTCTCTTACTCGCGACAATCCAAATATATAATTTCCTTCTGGGTACATTCGCGAATGGAGTAATATTTCGCATCATTTCCGAATATTACATACCATTTTGCAAGCCACAAAAAGTGTGACTCCTCTGACGGAAGACAAATTCTTGTGTGCTCTACAGAATTTGATACACTTGCCAAATATGTGTTGTTGGAAGAAACTATATACTTTAACGAAGGAGAATTTTGCAGGCGACCTGAAAATCCCTTCCAACTCCCAGCAATAAAACAAATAAGATCAACAAACAAATCTCCAGCAATGTCTTTCAACCAACCAAAGAATCGAATACAGGGAGAACACCAATCAAAAGATACTTGTTTTGTTTTTTTTCCCTGTTTGAGTTTATGTTGGCTAACATAGTTTTTTTTTGGCTCAAATCTCACATCACATAAAACCATTCTCTCATATTTCAATTGGGCCTCTATGGAATCTCTAAGGTGTCTTACATGTCCATGACCATGAATATTAGAACGAAGGAACCCTAAAGCCCAACTCTTTGATGATAGAGAGAAATGAGAATAAGTATTTAAAATCAACGTTGGAGGATGACAGTATAATCTTCCGTAGATTTTGGTTTAATTCGTCTTAATGGTAGATGCCCTCGATATTTTCTCTTATTAATGCCAATCTTTTCGAATATGTGCATTGAATAGTGAATAACAACACGTAATAACATTCCCATATCTGAGCAAATTCTCAAATATGACAACTTGTAACATATGCACAATATTAAAGAGGGACATGACATCAAGATCTCTATGGATGACACGTTCATGGATGGCAGCGTGGTAGTACACTATTGCATTGTTACTATGATGATGCCTTTAAAAAACTAAAATAGCCAATATTTTTTTTTCAAATTCAAAATGCCAATATTTGTGCTTATTAATGCCAATCTTTTCAAATATGTGTGCTGAATAGAGACTATTGGCACGTAATAACATTCCCATATCCGAGCAGATTCTCAAATATGACAACCCATAACATATGCACAATATTAAAGAGGGACATGAATTCAAGACATCTGTGGAAGACACGCTCGAAGATGGCAGTGTGGTAGTACAGTATTGCACTGTTAATATGATGATACCTTTAAAAATCTAAAATAGCCAATATTTGTTTTGCAATTTCGAAATGCAAGAAATTTTTTTTATCAAATCCCATAATATTCGCCTATTTGTGCATTTTAATGGGAGATGTCCTCAAGATTTCCGCTTATTAAAGGCCCAACTGAAGTCGTAGGACCCGAACCCTGCAAAGTTGAATCAAACAACAATAAGAAGCATCCAGCGAACAAAAAAATCAAGCACCAACCAGTCGACTAGGAACAATATTGGCCAAATTAATTGCACACAAGATTGTATCAAACAATTCGAAGGAAAATGTATTGCAACACATCTGTTAACCAAATAGTTCAGGCTGTGAGACATGTCACGTAAAATTCAAAGTTGGGAGGACCATCCAAAGGCCAATGTTCGACACATAACCTACTTCCATCACAGAAACAGTGACGCGTCGCAATAGGAAATCGTATTACAAAGATGTTATGCAAGAGGATTTCGACCCAGGCATCCTCAGTAGTCAAATTTCCCACCTATAAACTACAAATATCAAGCGAAAATAAACATGGCACCCAAACCCACCTGTCAATGAGGAACAACAGAAGGGAAGTTCCAATCGTTGTTGCATAACCCCAAGCGTGTAAACTGCAACAATACCAACAAGCAAACAAGAACAAAAAAAACAGGAAAATAAGAAATCAGTGAACATACAAGAAGCAAGCATGAACCAGTGAACCAACAATTTCGTTGAAGAACAATATTGTCGATATTGACTGCAGAGAACATTGCATATAAAAAAAAAGGGAAAAAATGTATTGTAACAGGCCTGCTAAGTAAACATTTAAGCCTGTGAAGCCTGTTAGGTAAACATTTAAGTCTATCAGAACCGCTCTGTAAACATTTAAGAAAGAATGCAATGTGCCAACTCGGTTACGTACAAAAAAGAAACATTGATTACATTATTTTATAAAATAATAAAGAAAAAAATGAGTAGCAATAGTTTGAACAGTAGAACCTATGTAAGTAAAAAAAAAATATTCAAAAGACAAAACTTATAAAAAATTGACTATCTATCTTCAAAACTTTGGATATCCAAACATTTCAAGAAAAAAACAGGGAACTAATAACAACTCAGAAAGACCGTATATGATAAAAAAAATTGGATATGGTAACATATAAAACATTGGGAATAGTGAAGTTGACAATAAGACCTCCAATTTGTTATCGAATCAGATCATGACATATATGCTATTTTTTATTTTATAAAAATCAAAGTTCTTAGTTCCCTACCTCCAACAATAGATATTACGAAAATATTTGTGGTCAAAGGACAAACTAATATCAAGTCAATGAATTATCGATCCTTATAGTCCCTCTACGCCTTCGGTAGGGACTAATAACATTTCCATGACATTCTCGGTTTCCTATTTTCCTCATTTGTTTTCAATATTTCTACTTCATCAATATTCCATGAAATTAGTGTACCTCATTTTGTTTCTTTATTCGCTCACAATGCATTTTGTTCTTTTGATCTAGTAACAGTGGATTTGGATTACTTTGTGGAAATGAAACAACAAAATGTTGGATTATTTTTTTTATATTTTCTATTTCAATTTTAGATTCATTAAATACTCAAAGTATTAAATAAATAGTCATACTCCAATTAAATGTGGTGACACCTATATTGTCCAATATAAATTGTGCAAAATGTGAAATTTTAAATGAACTACAATGAATCACTATAGTATAAGATAGATAGAAATGATATCTTATGTATGTTAGGATCTAGTGATGATTTTAATGTTGCAACATTAAATAATTCATTTATTACAAGTCCCTCTAATTTAATATTCTTCTTGTAATTGACAATGATAACATGCATTGGTTTCTCTATAGGTGATTCTATTCAGTCGTAGTGACATTTATCTATCTGAATACATCTTGGTTTGGACCACTATTTTGTCCAAGTGTAGCCCCTCTCTCTGGTCTTGTAGCCTAAGAAATCAATTTGGTGATATTGGACAAGCGACCACAACACATCATTGCTTGTAGACTAGGGAAGATGGAAACAGGCCATCGAACCCACCTACCCTACCACCATTGAGAATTATTTCTACTAGTTCATCCTATGCAAATCCTAGACAATAATTGATCAAACAATGAAGAATAAAACCTGATTGTATGTGATTCTTCATTTTACAATAGAATTAATAGAACCAATAAAGGATAATTAGTTTTAAACCAAAGCCCTCAGGAACGATACGTCTGTACTTCTGTCTAGATATCTCTTCTAATTATTTAGAGGATAAGTTCTTGGTTATTTGTGATTTCCCAACGATATTTACATGTAATGCACAATGACTACAATGTATGGATATTACACAATGTGGAAGCACTTAAGCTGGAAATTAAAACACTTCATGCCTAATATACAAACAAAATTCGATGCAGCAGCAACAAGAACAATCCAAAAACTTCCACAGTTGGGGCCATCTAATAGGTTTCACCTGGGATAGAGAAACATCTAGTTATGTGAAAGAATTTTTTATGAAGCAACAACAAAAACAATCCAAAACTTCCATAGTTGGGCACCATCCAATAGGTTCTGCCTAGACTAGAGAAACATCTAGGTCTGTGGAAGCAAAGAAAACTGATATTATTAAACAAGCATAGAGATTGAGGGTGAAAATACCAAGTTTCAAAGCCATAATGGAGACAAACTACAGAAACAACCAAATAAGAGGTGATGTAGGAGCATCTTACTAGTAAAATGCATGATTGACCTCATGGGTCAAAAGATTTACTAGAGAAAGTTGGTTTCCTCAAATTTCCATTCCAATTTGTAATATTTAATGTTTTCTAGGTGTTCTTAGTTCTAGAAATTTCTATGGTTAGGATGTTTTGATTTGTATCACTTAGTTGTCCATGTAATAGAACAAATTAGATAAAATAGAGAAATTGTTAGGGGAGAGATTGAGTCTGTTAGCATTTTGTACGATAATGTTTATGTAATCAAGAAAGATAGGAAGGGGTTAGAGATTATAGGTTAAGATTTGATATTTTTCATAAATAGATGATTCTAGTCCATCCTTAGTGGATCTCAACTAAATCATCTCATTGTATGTAAATACATAATGAATTTTGTAAAAAGGGGGTGGAAAAGTATATGAGAGTGAAGAAGACAGAGATGGTATTTTTTGGGGTGAGAGATGTGGGCAGGGCCAAGGGAGCGCCCAAACACTGTATAAAATCAGGCCAAAGAAAGATAGGAGGATTTTTGAGTTACAAGAATCATGTATAGATTTTATTAACGAAATATTGTTTACGCTTCATAGATGTTTGCAAATATCCTTTTATAATCTTTGTGTCGTGCTCATGATTGTCTAAATTGTAGGCACCAATGGTTTAATTGCAGGGTTTGCATGTATGCCTGAGTGAGAGAAAATGCAGTACTGTAGGTTGTAATTGTGGAATTGATCAAGTCATTTCCATATTGAAATGTGGCCATCTATTGATCCTTCATCAATGGTGGAGATTGAAACCTAAATTGGAGCTTTAAATATAATTTAGATCAAGTATTGAAACCCAGTTCACTTTTCAATTGAATCATTGGTGTATTCCAGTTAGAAATTTAGTGAATTACATTTGTTTTGAAGCCTTTGGACTCTATTGGTGACTGTGTTCAACTTAGAGAATGTGATCATTGATGGTATAAGTCATGAAATGGATTAGTAATTGCACCCACACTCCGCAGGATTGTGTCCAACCTATAAACAATCGTTACAACATTATAATGTGCATGTAATTGTATTCCAAACCTGTAGAATGCATCATTTACAATTCACAGTAATTAGAGAATCAATTCCTTGGAGAAATAGCTAGGGGTCTATTGAATAAGAAGTGGTTTTGTTGATCTTAGATGGGATTGAATTTATTGTGGAATGAAGTGATTGATTCAAGAATAGGGTACACCTTCCTGAACATATTTAACATAGTGTGCAACCACTGGTCACCTTGGGGTTCAATATTGAGTCATCAATTCACAAGGGCAAGTACTTTGGATCTTCACACAATGTCATACAAGAGATGGATTGTAGAAACCATGCATTACAGTCACTGTATTGGTAAAAAGCCACGAAGATAGAATAAATCCTCTGCACAAGACTATATGAGTGGTAGAGTTTTTCCTATCTGCTGCATCATTTGTGAATAGAATGAGAACGATGAATTAGGAGAGATGAATCAAGTTGTTAGGAATGAATTAGATTGTGCAGTGGAAGCATGATAGGATATATGATAATGATTGTATGTATTAACTGAATTTTTATGTTAATTTTTGGTCATGTTCAAAGGAATTTCCAGGAACATATTAGAATTGTCTTGTGGTCTATCAATTATAGGCAAGTAAAAATAAATTTGGTTATGATAAAGCATTTAAGTGAATGTAAACAAAGTCAAGGGTTTCTAGTGCCATCATTAGTGGTATCAGAGCGCACCAATGCTCTTTGGAAAGAGAAAAATATTATAGGAAGGAATAATTCTAGCATGAGAGTGTTACAAACATAAATATATATATAATATATACATATAAATAATAACGAATAACTAATAATTAACAATTAATTATTAATGAAGAGACACCTCATATGAAAGGGCACCCCTGCGTGGGTATATATACAACCCTCAATTCTCATTTGTAACCATCTCATATCTCATTCATTCTTATACATTTACTCAATATAATATTATTTATATCCTATAAATGGATTACTTTATTCTATCCTAATTAAATTGGATATTCTATCCTGGCATTTGGCCACTGGACCTTTGGTTAATATTTATCACCTTGACAACATAACTGCAGGACTTTGGCCATTCAAATTTCATAGTTTTTAAACTCCGGGTCCTTGACCATGCTAGCACATTTCACCATTTAAAAATTAGAAATTGATGTGAAAAAATAATCGTTCTGTTGCAAGCTTAAAGAAACTGTAAATTAAGATTTTCACTACCATACATTTGCTTCCCTACATTGAAGTTTGTGAAGATTGACCGCTGCCAACAATTTCTAAAACTATTGAAAAGTATAATGAATGAAGAAACAAAGTAAACTCTATCTACACTATATTGCTCGTTGGAGAAATGAGACAAGGACACAACATTTATCATCAAATATTTGAAATTCTGCATAAAACGAAGTGAATAAAATACAAAGTCTATCGGTGGCACAACAAATCGTTGGACTGGCACTTGTCGGCCATCATAACTAGGGGTGGCTGCATCAAATTCTACCTGAGATCGTGACGGTTGGAGCCAATAAAAGGTTGATTCATCGTGATTGTTTGGTTCACCACATTGTTCCTTCCCACTTTAGCAGGAAAAATAAAATAATCACACATCATTCCATACAAGTGGCGTCCTTCCAAATTTTAAGCATTTGGATTAGAGTAAATTAAAGGTTTAGTGCCCAAGTTATACAAAGGAAGTTATAAAGTGTATAAAGTTAAAAGGGAATATAATTATATTCCTAAAGTTCATATAAAAAGGATACTTTTAAAAATCCTAAGAAATAAGAAATATGTTTATTAAAGAAGTTATAAAAAAGACCAACTCAAGTTATAAAAGGGAAAATTCGAAATATACGGAAAGGAAGTCAAAGGTAAAAGTGATATATATAGAAGTATAAGGAATAGTCAAAAAGACGAAAAATTATATATATATAAACGAAAAACATGTTAATTTGAAGGAAGAAGGAGTATTCATTAAAGAGTTTGAGTTTTTTAATATAAAGTATTTAAATATAAGTATATTAAGAGTATTATTTAAGTTTTTGGAAAAAAGAGCATATAAAGCTTAATAAGAGTATTTATCGTATATTATTGATAAAAGCAAAATGAGCAAAAGGGAGTCTAGTAAGGAAAAATGAAGATTTATTTATGATGGTAGTCCAATTTTATGTTACGAGTTTTCTATATTAAAAGGGAACATTTAAGGAAGAGAGATTAACATTGTTATCAACTTGGACCATAATGAAAATTACATTAATATTGATTTGGAAAATTAATTATTAATTCTCGAGATGAATATAATTGAAAAGGAAGATATTTTTGAAATTAAGGATTTACAAGTGACAATTGATAAATATGTGTATATATCTCAATTATTTGTTAAAACTGTGTATAAGAAAGAAATTGACATCATTTTTGGGTCAATATCCAAGATGAAAAAATGATTTGACGAAGTTATCAAAGATAAAAACGAATAAATTTTTCGCTTAAAAGACCACAATAAAAAACTACTTACACAGATCAAGAAGTCAAAGGATAGAAAACAATTCGTTTGGAAGTTGGAACAAGAGAATCAAGATCTCGAGAAGGACGTATCAGAAAACAAGGAAGAAAAGTCTCGTTTGAAGAACCTTAATCAAGGGTTACTAGAAAAAATCATGAAGTTGAAGGAAGAGAAACTTGAAATCCAGAGATTAAAGATATCATTTAATCATATACTAAAGAAAATTCACGTCTAAAAAAATATAATCAAAACCTATTGATGCAAATAAAAAAGATTAAGAATAATAAGAAGTCTCTGGAAAACAAGTTAGAACTACTTATAGAAAATGAAGCATCAAAGTTCTTAGATAAACAAATCCAAGTTATGGAAAATGGAACAATTACATATCTAATCCATGTCACAAATCAAGAAGTTGCAAAGTCAACTAAAAAAGGCATATTCAGATGTTGGAGTACAAACCATGGAAGTTTCGAGTGTAGATCTAGTAATCAACAAAAAAACATTAGTTAATGAAAAAGATACAATACCCATAGTAAATCGAGGAAACATTGCATGCACGATAAGGTAAAATTATGTTACCATAAATCCTTATCGTCATCCTAATCATAAAATAATATATCTTAAACAATTATAACATCAATATCACTCAATTCAAGAACAACTAATTTAGCGTACAAAAAATATTGATATCGACGCAATTAGGTCTCATGATAATAGTTCATCGTGGAAGTGCAATGTTCCACAAAGAATTGAATTAGGATTGTCGGATCCATTTATGGTTTGAAAAGTTTTCTCAACACTCAAAGGTTCATATTGTCTTGTAGCATTAACTACGACATAACAAAGAATGATGTGTTGACATTATAAGCTAAAGAAAAAGATGTCCAATCCTTCCATCACTATTCTTTGAGGACAAAGCATTTCAAAAGGGGAAGGCAATGTTATGAACATAAATATATATAAAATATATAAATATAAATAATAACTAATAATGAATTACTAATGAAGAGACATTTCATATGAAATTCCATGTCTCTTATTGAAGGGAACCCCTACGTGGGTATATATACAACCCTCATTTCTCATTTGTAACCATCTCATATCTCATTCATTCTTATACATTTACTCAATATAATATTATTTGTATCCTAAAAATGGATTACTTTATTCTATCCTACGTAAATTGGATATTCTTATAGTTTTTAAACAAGTTTGTTTGCCACAAAGAACTGGGTAAGAAAGGTGAAGTTGCAGAAGAAAGCGAAAGTCTGCAAATTAGCAATTGCAGAAGGAAGCTTGTGGAGATTAAGGACAACATACAAAGGATACAGGTTAGGTAAAATTTGGAGGTGAGATATGTGTTTTACATTTAGATTTTGAAGATTCATGTATTTATTGAAACAAAGACTTTTGTGTGTTAGAGTAAAGGAACAAAGTTCAGCAGAGGAACTTTGAAGCTGCAGATTAGAGGCCATTCCAGCCAAGGAGCAGATCTGGATAGAAATGTTTGAAGAACAATATCTTGGAACAGATCTTGCAAGTAATGAATATCATATTGTGAAATAACTCTATTCAATAATATTTATGTTTACAAATAGCAACAAGTAAGGATATTGTGGCAGAATCCTTACAGTTAGTAAAGTTCTGATAGAAGAAGGAGAATAGTGGAAGTTCTCAAAAGAAGGTGAGAAGATGCAAAATCCTAGAGTAGAGGAAGCTCAACAGGTTCTAAGATGAGAGAACTAGTGATACCAAAAGGTCAAACTCATGAGGAGAATCTTGGTGAGGTCTATTGTAGTTAGGTGAAATAGACTTGTTATTGCGGAGGCTTATTGCAACTTATAGTTGAGCATGTAGAAGCTCACAAAGGAAGAGATGAGGATGAATATGGAGAGTCATGTCAAGGGTTCATGATAAATCCATATCCAGATGATAGAAAGTGAAAAAGAAATTGGCAGAAGAAAGAAGAGTGATAAGGAATTTAATAGGGAGATTGTTGAGTTAAAAGAACAACTCAGTGTAATGATGAAGCTTCTATAGGATAAATTTAAAGAAGACCATATATATGGTTTGAATTTGAAGAATAAAATTAAATGGCATGTAGTGCAGTTGTTTGTAAGAAAGTTGAGACGATAATTGAAGCATAGATTGAATACTTGGGTAAGAAAGGAAGAGGAAATCAAGGAATATGAGTATATAAATTCCTTGGAAGTAGGACAAGTAGTTCACTTTTGTGAACCAGAGTAGGGAATAATGCTTGGAGAGGAAGATGAGGGAAAATATGAATACCTCATGAAGGGATTGGAGAGTTCATTCCAACACAGATAAAGGATGCTAGAGGCATCTGAAGAGACTCATGAGTCTCATGATTTTAAAACTAAGAATTTGTGTGTGTGTGCATTTTATGCAGGTTACGAAGATGGACAAGCATAAAAAATTGTCATAAAGGAAGATGATGATGCATAATTTTCTCAAGGAAACATAGATCATGAGATTCGAGTAGATGGAAAGAAAGGACGAAGCTTTGTGACAAAGAAAAAGAATCCAAATACTGAAGACAAGAAACAACACTCATAGGTAGTTCTTATATATTTCATTGAATAACTAAAGTTACTGGAAGATTGGTTAGCAAGGCATAAGGTTGAAGAAGGATACACCACAGTTGCAGACATAGAGCATCCAAAAATTTATAACAATATTGGTATAATTGAAAAAGTTGAATGCAAAAAACAATCTTTTGAAGGAAAACCAAGGATGAATTTAATTAAAAGCATGAAATAAAGAAATTAAATGATGAATTTGACTTGGAAATATGTATAAAGGACATGAGTATAAGTTATGTGGTATTTTTAGAACAAATACTTCAAGAAGAGGAGGAATATAAACAACAAAAGGAAGACAAAGGAATTTTTTCAAAACACAACAATATGAATTGGATTTTGGACAGAATGAGGAACAAAGCATTTTAAGAGATATGTTTGTCTTATGTGCAAATGTAGACAAGAACAAGAGTGTTGCATATGGAAGCAGTCAGTTTTCCATAGAGAAAAAAGAATGTGGGAGAAGGCAACTAAATGACATAAATATTTGGAAAGAGGAAAGAAGAGTTCTTATAAATCTTACACCGGGTAGTGTTGAAGCAATGTTTTAGGAAAAGAAGTTCAGTGTGCATGGGAAGAGGTATATTCTGATAGAAGATGAATATTTTCAGGAAAGTGAAGATCCAAGAATATGTGGTTTTCCATAAAATTGGAGTAAAAAGTATGAACAGATTATGTTATATACACAGTAGAAAATGGGAGATCAAGGACTTGTTTGGAAAATTAGTGAAAAGGTTGAAAATGTTGTTGAATACAACATGAGCATAAAGTTAAATCAACAAATTACAAAATTTCAAGAAAAAAATCATGGAAGGGAGAAATTGTATGATTATTGCTACATGATAAAAAAATTTAAATAAAGTTTCACAAGTATATGGAGAGAAGAGTAATCCTGGAAGTATGAATGAGTGGTTGTGTGTTCTCATATCGAATAAGGAATTATTTTCATTTGAATTTTGGAAGACTCCACTCAACACAGTGGACAAATGAACAATGGAAACAATAGGGGAGATATATGTCTTATGCTTATATAGACATAGAGGAGACAAAAAAATTGTTATAACTTCTCAAGATCAACGAGTTAATGAACTATGGATTGATGAACAAGATGGAATGAAGAATATTGGATACAAAAGATGATACTAGCCATTATAATTAAAATGTACAATGAATTACAAGACAAAAGAACTGGTAAAGGGTGCATGGAGCAAAGTTTCAAATACTTTGAGGCATTGGTAAGACACCTATGTTAATGCAAAGAATATTGTGGGACAAAGATGTTGGTAAAATATGTAGGTGTAGAAGATATGGAAACATACATGCAAATAATTTATAAAAAAATGAAAGAGAGCAACAATAATATACACCAACAACAAGTAGAAGTGCAGAGGACAAAGTTAGTGGGAAAGATTTCCAAGAGGAAACATCTTAAATTCAAACAAAATTCTAGCATCAAAACACAGTTTACCGAAACTATTTATGGTAGTAAAGTAAGTGGACAATAGAAAAGCATAGTATGGAATCTAGGAGGAGGAGAAAATGCAGTGGATGAACCTACAAATGAGAAATGTCAGACAATGGGATGTGAACTACAACTAGTTAAAGTATAGCAAAAGAAGTTGGAAGACTCATGAACAAGAGTCCATGAATTTTTTTTCCTTAGGAGTCTAATGCGGGAGCAACTTACTAGTAAAATGTATGATTGACCTCACAGGTCAAAATATTTACTAGAGGAAGTTGGTTTCCTCGAATTTCCATTCCAATTTGTAATATTTAATGTTTTCTAGGTGTTATTAGTTCTAGAAATATCTATGGTTAAGATATTTTGATTTGTATCACTTAGTTTTCCAAGTAATAGAACAAATTAGCTAAAGTAGGGAAATTGTTAGGGGAGGGATTGAGTTTGTTATCATTTTGTACGAGAATGTTAATGTAATCAAGAAAGATAGGAAGGAGTAAGAGATTCTAGGTTCAAATTTGATATTTTTCATAAATAGTTGATTGTGTTCCATCCTTAGTCGATATCAACAAAATCATCTCATTGTATGTAAATATAGTATGAACTCTATAAACAAGGGGTGGAAAAGTATATGAGAGTGAGGAAGACGAAGATCAAAGTTTTTGGGGTGAGAGATGTGGCTAGGGCCAAGGGAGTACCCAAACACTGTATAAAATTAGGCCAAACAAAGATACAAGGATTTCTAAGTTACAGGTATCATGTATAGATTTTATTAACGAAATATTGTTTATGCTTCATAGTTGTGTGCAAATACGCTTTTATAATCTCTGCATCGTTCTCACGATTGTCTAAATTGTAGGAATCAATGGTTTAATTGCAAGGTTTGCGTCTATACATGATTGAGAGAAGATGTAGTCTTGTAGGTTGTAATTGTGGAATCAATCAAGTCATTCCCAATGTGGCCATCTATTGAGCCTTCATCAATGGTGGAGATTGAAACCTAAATTGGAACTTTAAATATAATTTAGATCAAGTATTGAAACTCAATTCACTTTTAAGTTGAATCGTTGGTGCATTCCAGTTAGAAGTTTAGTGAATTACATTTGTTTTGAAGCTTTTGGAATATGTTGGTGACTATGTTCAATCCATAGAATGTGATCCGTGACAGTATAAGTCTTGAAATGGCTTAGTAATTTCGCCCACAGTCTATACTATTGTGTCCAATATCTAAACAATTGTTCCATCATTATAATGTGCATGTAATTACAACCCAAACATGTAGAATGCATCATTTAACATTCATAGTAATCAAAGAATCAACACCTTAGAGAAATAGCTCAGGGTATATTGAATAAAAAGTGGTTGTGTCGGTCTTAGATGGGATTGAATTTATTGTGTAATGAAGTGATTGATTCAAGAACAGGGTACGCCTTCTTGAATATATTTAACATAGTATGCAACCACTGGTCACCTTGGGGTTCAAGATTGAGTCATCAATTCAAAAGGGTGAGCAATCTAGATCTTCACACAATGTCAGACATGAGATGGATTGCAGAAACCACACATTATAGTAAAAATCCATAGATATAAAATAAATCCTCTAAACAAGACTATATGAGTGGTAGAGTTTTTCCTATCTGTTGTATCATTTGTGAATAGCATGAGAACGATGAATTATGAGAGTTGATTCAAGTTGTTGGGAATGGATTAGATTCTGTAGTGGAAGCATAATAGGATATCCGGTAATGATTTTTTTATATTAATTGAATGTATGTGTTAATTTTCGGTCATGTTCGAAGGAATTTCTAGGAACATATCAAAATTGTCTTGTGGTCTGTCGAGTATAGGAAAGTAACAATAAATCTGGTTCTGATAAAGAATTTAAGTGAATATAAACAGTGGCAGGGGTTTCTGGCAACATCAAGAGGGTGAAATATGGTGTCCTCGGAAATGAATGTAGGTAGGGATCTTCCTACTTACACAAATGATATCCTAGAAGCAAGGGATGGTTTTGCTTGTCTCATGGATACATTAAATAATGATGTTGTGTGTGTCCTGGAAATAAGTTTGTAGTTGTAAGAAAAATGTTATGCAATAAACATGGGCTAAATGCATGCAATAAACATTGGAGAAAGCATAAACATTTTATACATTTAATGTTAGGAACTAATGTTATACATTAGGTCTAGCATTAATCCACATTAGTTCATTTAACATTGAAACTCTCTCATTTATGTGAAACGTATCCTAATTCTTCCTCGATA
The DNA here is from genome assembly GCA_010110895.2 of Picea sitchensis. NCBI lineage: Eukaryota > Viridiplantae > Streptophyta > Pinopsida > Pinales > Pinaceae > Picea > Picea sitchensis. The sequence goes on from SNQJ01S0023460.1 coordinate 161,821, forward strand.
TGAGGCGAAATAAGACCTCAAACTTAAAACCTAGGATAAAAAATGAAATGCAAGTGCAAAAATTATGAATTTGCCAAAACTTTAGGTTAAATTAGTGAGAACTCATCAGTTTGTGTGCATGATTAATAGAAAAACAATATATTGTTTACTATATTCCCTGTAGCTTGAACGGCGGGGACTAATAAGTGTTACTTTACCAAAGCTATGTATAATGTTTGCAAAGCATGATCTTAAGAGAAGTCATTTTTATTTATTACATCCTTCCTTACTGTTGGAATTCAGGTTATCGAAAATTATGCAAATGTGGAAAAGGAATGTTTATAGCTTATAATGGAGAAAGAAGTGGTGAATTATGCATCCAAATGATTGGAATTCTAGAAGCTAAAAGTTAAACATCAACACGCAATAGTTTCTTCATTTTCTAAGCATATCAAAGATAAATGAGAGGAATTATCTATGGATTTTATCAATAGGTTATGAAGCCACATTGATAAAACAAATCCATCATGGTGATCGTGAATTGAATTAGAAACATGGAACATTTCATCCTAGTGAAAACAACTTTTAATTTTATTGATGTGGCACACGTAGTTTTTAGGGAAGTGGTGAAATTGCATGTGCCTAAAGCTATCCTTAAGACTCAAAGTTCACTTACAAATTTTGGATTTCAATGTTTGAAGAGTTCTGAATCAAATTGAATTCCATCATATCTTATCATCTAGAGATAATTGGGTAGACCAAGAACACGAATTAGGTGCTAGAATATATGTTAAACTAGAAAACATGCTTACCATTGGTGTACTTTTACTACAATAATGGACACCATAAATACTTAAGAATGGGCCCCTAAAAGAAAAGTATAGAAGAAAGTGAAATTTTCTAATGAGTTTTCATAACATTGAGTCTTTCCTATGTTCCAAAAAACAAGTTATTCCCACACAAGACGAACACATTTTGCAACCACTCACACTACCAGATCAAATATCAATACACCAATGTTTTTACGTGGTTAAAACACTCGAAGAGGGAAACAGTCCACGACCCTATCCAACATGGCCACTTGAGGTAATATATTAATGCAAAAGAAAAATGTTTCACAAGATATTTTCTCGCAATCGATCATCAACAAAAGACCCTCCATGCTCTTTAAATAGAGATCATGGACCAAGCAGGTGTTAAGCCATAGATCAATTAGTTGTTAAGATCAAGGAGAATATGAGTTGTCAAAACACTCTATGTCTAGAAGATATTGTGACCATCAGATTACATAACTACAAATGCATACTAATGCATACTAAAGAAACATGCTTTTAACTAAAGACACATTACACTAAGTTGATATTAACTAACTCCTAAGAGTCTAAATATCCTACCATCCCCCCTTTAAGAGAAACTTGGGATATGATTTAAAGATTTACAAAGGTGACATGATAGGAAAAGGAATGAAGCATTAGAGCATATCCCCCCTTAATGACAAGTTCTTGAACTCCTAACATAGATCAAATTTTGGAAAAATTCGCTTATGTAAGAGACTTTGTGAAAATGTCTACAACTTGATAGTCTATAGGGTAAAATATCACTTCAATAACTCAATCATGAATGCACTTCTGATGAAGTGCATGTGTATCTCAATGTGTTTTCTATGTTGATGTTGAACTAGATTCTTGGTGAGCTTTATGGCACTCTGATTGTCTCACTAGAGGGTGGTTGAACATTGTTTCTAGAATCCAAACTCTGAAAGGATCTATCTAAGACACAAGGATTCTTGACTTGCATTAACCATTGCTCGATACTTTGCTTCTGTGGAAGAAAGAACAAGAGCCAATTATTTCCTACAATCCCAAGTGACGGGTCCATAACCAAGGCTGAAAACATAACCGATAGTAGAATTTCTATCATCAAGGTCAACGAATCAATTCAAATAAATGAAACCAACCAACAAAGGAGCCCCCCTGAACTATAATGTATCCAAAAATTAATCGTACCCTGGAGATATCGAGGTATCCTTTTTTATTCATTCTAATGGATTTCATGGGGTGTTTGCATATACTGGGAAACAATACCAACAAAAAAGGAAATATCAGGATAGTTATGAGTAAAATATAACATGCTACCAACTAACTGATGGTACAAAGTGGCATCGACTTCAGGAGTAGTACAAGTGACAGCAAGTTTGACTCAAGACTAGAAGGGAGAAGGGACTAGTTTAGAATATTCCATCTGAAAGTGGTGAAGAAGGTCACATGAATACTTATATTGGGAAAGAAAAATTCCTTCCTTGGTTTGCAATACTTTGAGGTCAAGGAAATAATGCAAATAGCCTAAGTCTGTCATTTCAAATTTCTTTTTAAGGCTAGTTTTCACATGGGTTAAAATTTTAGGGTCACTGCTAGTGAGGATAAGGTCGTCAACATAAAGAACAAGTATTATAAGATGGATTCCTACTTTTTTGTTATAGAAATTAGGGTCAGAATAACATCTATAAAATTCTATGTCAAGAAGAAAGTTGTCCATTTTGGCATACGAAGCTCGAGGAGCTTGCTTAAGACCATAAATATATTTCTTAAGGTGAAAAACATGGCTGGAGTCATTTTGGACATAGAAAGAAGGTTGTTCCATGTATATCTGTTCTTGAAAATCCCTATGAAATAAGGAGGATTTAACATCCATCTAATGGACCTCCCATTTATGTGAGGTAGTAAGGGATAGAATGAGGTGGATGTAATTCATTTTGGCTACAGGGGAAAAGGTTTCATTGTAGTCAATGCCTTCAACTTGAGAGAATCCTTTAGAAACTAACTAGGCCTTGTGTATTTTAACACTTCCATCTAATGCATACTTAGTTCTATACACCCATTTACATATGACAAGTTTTTTTTTTCCTTTCGGAAGAGGTACAAGATCCTAAGTATTGTTCGCCATTAAGGAACAATATTCTTCATTCATTGTTGTGTCCCAATCTAGATGGATAGAAGCTTCTGCAAATTTTTATGGATCATGAGTCTTTGAAACTTGAGCCAAAATAGAAGAGGCTCATTGGAACTATGAATGTATCTGACATTGATATAAAGGATCATCGATAATATCACTAGTTTCTTGTTATGTTGAACAGACCCATCTGGGAAGCGGTGGTGTTAATGTAGGTTCACGTTCAATGGATTCATATGGAGGAAGGTGATCAAGAAGAGGTGGATTTTCATCCTCACTGTCATCATCTGAAGAGGAAACCAGAATAGGAACATAATATGACACAAACACCAAAGATGGATAGCAAGACGAAGATGATACAAACACCAAATTAGGCTCACGGGCCAAAAGATACTCATCAAATTTAACATATCTTCTAATAATAATTTCATTAGAATGAGGTTGAAGAAGTCAGTAGCCTTTGACATCTTCAAAATATCCAACAAAAATGCACTCTCATTTTTAGGTTGTAATGATTTCCTTTTCTCATCCAAAATTTGAGCCCATGCTATACTACCAAACTACAAGGAGAACACCTTGTAGTGGAGGTTTTTATGAAACCTACCCGAAAAACTTATCCCTTCTATGTTTATAGCAAAGATTGTTAGCAGAGGTGGGAGACCGAAATTTTTTGTGGAGTTTTTTTTAGTGGTACACATGTAAGGTACAAACGCCCTAGTACACACACAATACAAACACCCCAGTGCTTCAAAATTAAGGTGCATCGTTATCCACTATAAACAAAATATATAGCGCAGGTGGGCGTCCGAAGTTTTTAGATAAAGTTGTTTTCTTAGATGCTTTTGTTGTATTATGGTGCACTGGTGATCACATAAACATAATGCCCCGATGCCAAGATAATAAGATGCATTGTTATCCGCTATACACAAAATAAAATACAAAACAATGCTCCACTATAAATGTGACACCCCAGTGCATACAACTGTTGGATGTACCAAAGAACAATAAAATTAAAAATAAAAATAAAAACTTACCATACCGATTTTCAATGTTACACTTCCTTCTGTGCTTCCAACCTCTCTGATAAGAACTAGTGCTCACTCTTCTTCTGCAATTGCCCTGTTTGCAGTGCTATACATTCAATTCGATAGTTCCACCGATAGAGTCCACACATTTCCAAATTTTGGAAAATACTACAATTTTTCATTTCTTCTCTATGGTGCAACCATGAATTGTTGGGAGAGAAGACATTAGGTAAATTTTTTATTACCTTGTTATTTGCATTTTCATTGCATTAAAATTTGAAAGTGGCTTGAAATTTAGTATTTTTCAGATTGTTTATATTCCACGTGATGTGTTTAATACATTCAACTCGCCCCAAACGCTAGTGCATCCTATGAATTTATAGGAATCCCAACTCATGGTGCATATATGATAAATAAATGCATTGGTGTCATTCACATAACAAAACTGCTAAAATGTAGAAAAATTAGCATAGCAGTGCGTTTTTTTGGAACGCCTCATAAACAATGCATTATAAAAAAATGCATTGATTAAAAAAATGATCATTCTCTAAAACAAATGGACCATCGATGCATTTTATTAATTGATCGCACCGCTTAGTTTTCCATAATAAAAAAATTGGCCTAGTTTTCCATAACAAAATTTTTGCCCAATGGTGTGTCAAATCCAAGAAAACGCATCGGTTTTGTGTACTACAAAGCATCGGGAAAATATATAATAATTTATCACAACATTTTTTCTTATGGAATGCCCCATTTCCAGTGCATTCTAATATAAACACATTGGTAAAAATGCACACAAAATTAAAAAAAAAATGGAACTCTAGTGCATTCATTTCAATAAAACATATTAGTGTTGTTAAAAGAGTGGCACTGAGACACATATTTAAAAACAAAACCGTTTTCCTTTCAGTCATTAAAGAGCATAAAGAAACATCTAGGAAAACTAGTTATTAAATATGATGGAAGACTCAAAGATATATTAGGCTAATTGAACTATGATCCACTAGAGGAAGAAAATAGAGATTGGCTCATATCAAGTCTACTTCATGTTGGACAACTGAGAGGGGGGGTGAATCAGTTGTTACAGTGCTTAAACAATTATGCTTAATTTAAAATCTTTACAGAGCACTCAATGACAATCACAATAATGCAAAGAGGTAAGCAATAGAACATTTGACATCAGTCACACATATGAAATAAACAGAGACAAATATTTCCTGAGGAAACCCATAAAGGGTAAAAACCTCTTCTTCTTGGTATGATAAGTAATCTTTACATTCTTTACATTATCATACATATGAGCTCCAACTCATTGTGAGGCTACAACCTTTGTTTTGCAAGCTGCAACTTGCTGAGAGAACCAACTCTCTGTTTTCTCTAGCACCAACTAGAAGGAAGCACCAACTCCCTGAGTGTTCCAGCACTGACTGGATGGAAGCACCTACTTCCACTTATACAAGCACCAACTTGTTTGAGAGCACCAACTC
>SNQJ01S0023460.1:172679-193285 GCA_010110895.2 Picea sitchensis
TCTGATATTCTGCTTTTCTCTACAAGTGCACCTCAGCCTTCTTTTACTGTCTCAGCTATGCATCTATGTTCTTTGTTTCTGTTGCGCTTTATGCTCTGCATCTTATTTTGATTCTATGATTTATGCCTCTTCTGTGTATTTCAGCTCCTGCCCATAGCATGTTATTTCCCGTGTGTAATTCCTCTCCACAGCAACCTCCATCTCTTCTATGTTCTGTGTATTTATAATATATGTACACCTTCTTCGTCCTCCATGCACAGTGCCTATGCATGCTCTTCACCGTGCCACTGTTTTTCTCATCAGGTTGTTCACTACCACTCCACTTTTGCTCTGCTTCGCTCGCTCAAGCCTCAAAAAGAAAAAACTTCATCTCGCTTTTGTCTATACCTCATATGTTACTCATCTATGAGTTTTATCTCACAGTGCGCATACTGTTGTCTTCCCTTTCTTATAGTTCAACTCATTTTTCATTCAGAACCGCCAACCACGCACAGTCACTGCATGTTTCTTTTAACCACTTCCTCTGCAATTACACCTTGAATCTTCTTGGGAAAAAACACACAGCAACTGAATCTCCAACCGTCCAAGAACCATGATTCAGTTCTGCTAACTAAATCGTAACTAAACAATTAATCATGAAGATCAACAATAGCCCTTCAATTAGATGCTCAAATAACCAACACTGTTGGATTAAATCTGCAGGGTCTTGCATTTATCTCATATGCCCACTAGCTATGACCGAGCGCTAAACAGAATTTGAATTTCATGATTTCGCATCTCGGCATTCCTATGATGAAGGATCTCGACACTCCAATTTGTGATTGTCGAGACTCCGAGATGGAGCTTAGCACGCTAGCTTCTTCCCCTCACGTGACCACCGACGGTGACCACAGGCTACGCCAAAAGGCACTTCGTATTTCGTGAACTTATGAACTTCATCGAGCCTGATCAATGGTCGAGATATCCAATGATCCGACGGTCCAGATCGCATCACGATCTCGCATATCACGATTCCTGTGATGAAGGATCTTGATACTCCAAGTCACGATCATCGAGACTCCAATATGGAGCTTAGCACCAGTAGCTTCTTCCCCTCACGTGACCACTGGCGGTGACCACAGGCTGCGCCAAAAGGCGTTTCGCAATTTCGCATATCGTTGTTTCTGTCGTGCTTTGATCTATCGCCACGTGCCCCTCTTAGATAAATGATCTAGATCTTATCGTGATTTCGCAACTTCACGGACCTTCTTCATACCTGATCAACGGTCCACAATCCTTGGTGATCTGACGGTCCAGATATTTTCGTGATCTCGCATATCGCGATTCCTGTGATGAAGGGTCTCGATACTCCAAGTTGCGAACATCGAGATGGAGCTTAGCAATTATCTCCTTCCCTTAAGCCTTCGACGATGTGACCTTGAGATATGACCACTCGCCAATCAAACAAGCACTTTGCTCCTTTGACTTTCCAGTCAGCAAAACGATGATCTTTCATCATGTGTCCTATGGAACTAACGATCCACGACTGTCCTCGATGGACGGCAAGGATTCCTTCACAGTTTTGGAGAGTTGGATGACTCTTGGTCTTATCCACCTTGCAGCTTCACCATATCTAACAGTTGTTGGTCCTTCGTAATTACTCCAGATCTGACGGTCTAGATCTTATCGCGAATTGGAAGGTTAGAGAACTTCCTTCCTATGACCTTTCAGTTAGTGAAATGATGATCTGTGACCACGTGTCCTGCCCGAAGAAGGACGCTCCTCCTTCTTTCGATATTTTGTAAGCCTGCTTCACCTTGCACTTTAAAGAACGTGCAGGTTCTCCTAGATCCAATGACAGTCGGATCCCACGCTCGGATCTAATGCCCGAGATCTGTTCTCCATCTGCATGCTCGACCTATCTGAATTCAGATCTGATGGTCATCGGGAATTCTCAATGGGATCCAATGATCACTGTCGCTTCTCCTCCTGAGCTTACACATCCTCCTGACTTGGAATCATTTCTAAGTGTCAAAGGCCTAGACCTTTGATCCGTCTAAGATCCTGAGTATGCTATCTCTCTTGAGATTTGGCAATGAGTTAACCTCATCCCTGGTGCACACCTATGCACTGCGTGCGACTCTGCGCTAATCCTCCTGAGCTTACGTTGTTCATGTTTTGCCATCGCTGCACACTCTGATCTTGCCATCAATGACAAGCACACTCTTCCTGTAAACATGCCAACACTTCCTAGAATAAAAATAAGTGTCAAAGTAACAATACCAATGGCATCTAGATAATATATTAATGTTTCTCTTGAAATTGAAGGATAAATTGATATAATTGCTACAAGTGTTGAGAAAATAAATGGGAAAATATATGAAAATATAAACAAGATGGAAAGCACAATCAATAGATTTGAGAAAAAAACTAGTAATGAAGAAGGTCAACCCCTAGATAGACAAAGAAGAAAGAATAAATTTGAATATCTCCTAAGAGGAAGGCTTAATTGTAAAATCCCTATTATAATCCCTAGTTTAATTAATGGTTAATGTAGATATAAAGTATGGTTACATCCAAGAGATGTATATGTGATTTGTATTTTTGAATTTCAATAAATAAAATGTTATTCTAGATGCTAGGGGACATGGAAAAATATGGGGGATGATTAATCCACAAGAGAGGGGAGGGTCTAAGAGAGGGTTCCAAGGGGGAATTACTCATGTTTATTAATTCAACCCACTTCCTAAAATTACTATTGGTATGTGAAGCTTATATCTTATTGTTGAGTGCTCCCAAAGCCAATCATTTAATGCAAGTGAGAGGATGGGTGTGAGAAGTAACATCCCATAGTTATTGAGAGAATGGGAGTTGAGTACAATCATTTTGGGGAAGAGTGTAAGTCAAGAAAGTAATCCAAAGAGAGAAAATTCATATGGACAGTTAAAACATTTTTTGGAGAGTCATGTTTTGCATGAACAACAAGAAGAGAATAGGAAAGGAGAGCATTGAAGCTGGAGAAACCATGGAGGGAGAATTATGGAGCATATTTGGAGTAGAAGACTGAAGATCTAGGTTTTCACTCCTAAAGAGTGAACTCTTGTGTGATTTTAAGCGTAACAACAAGTGATTGTTGTCATTTTCCTGGTATTTTTCCTTGCAGTCATCTCCCTCGATTTTCCCAGTAGTGAGATTCTTGGTTACATGTGACAAAGAAACCATGATAAACAAATGGGACACCTAATGGACTGAAAATAGTGAATGGGTACATTCCTTTAGTTGGGTAGGTCAAGAGGAAGAGAGATGGTGGAAAAATGAGACAGTTGTAGGAGAATGCCAGTAGGTTGTGGGATTCTCTAAGTTGTGAGTGGATAGTGAAATACCACCCTCTTTTGTAAATTGTCAGCCCCAACTCAAGGGTGACTTGTTGTTGAGATATGGAAAAAAAACTATATTGTTGAGTGGAATGTTCGTCCCAAGCAATTGGTTGCACAACTGTTTTTAAAAGATAAGTTTTTTATCTTGTTTTTGTGTTGTTTATTGAGTTTATTAGTTGTATTTTATGTTTATTTTAGAATGTTGTAAATGTTTCTAGTTCATGGTATCTACAAATGTTTAAAACTGTATGTTTTCATATAATTGTTAAGCTACAGAATTAGTTAGCGAAAATTTTAATTTTATGATTATTTCCGCACATAATGGACCTCAGCTAAGCTAGGGAACGTCACATATTGGTATCAAAGCTTATGGCTCAACACTAAACCCATATGGACCAAGAACCAGTGCAAATTTGGGCAAATTACCTATTATAAATTTCAATCTATGATGAATTTGGGGGAAAACAGTGAAAAATCAAAGTGAAATCCCTAAATTCATGAGCAAATTTGAGTTTTAGATGCCTCAGAACTATCAAAGAGATGATTTGGGGTCTCATTTTGTAGGTTGCAAAGTTAAATTCGACTTGGAAGGTCAAAATTTATGTTTTAATGGTAACTGGAGAAGTGAGGGGAAGTTTGATGAATCGAAGGCTAAGATCTTGGTTGATTTTGATATCAATGACCCAAATTCATCATGATTTGATTAAAAACTTATAAGTTTTTCGTTGTTTTTCAAAAATAAGAGAATCAATGGTTAAGATTCATTTTCCAGTGGTTGGGAAATGGAGTATATTGATGGTCAATATTCATCAACGGAGTTGGGTGAAGTTTGGTGAATAAAATAACTCAAAGAGATATTTTCAACGAGTTATTTTGGGTGCAAAACAGAGCTCGTACAAGAAAGTTACAACTGAAACAATTAAGGGTATAAGTTTGGCACCAGTTTGCTTCCAGAGGGCGTAACTCCTTGATCAGAAGTCTGTTTGGGGCACAAGAACAATCTATGGAAATATTATGAACCTTATAATATAACCATGGAGCTAGATTTGGGATATGGGTACTTGAAAATGTGCAAGAAGAGAAAGAAGACACATGTAGCATACATGGATAAAATGGGAAAACAGTCTAAACTCCCTTAGACCATAACTTTCATCTCGAAGCTCGGATTTGAGAAAATGAATAGTTGTTGGAAAGGTATTGAGGAGGAGAAGACATCCATCCACCCTAAATTTTTAATTGGGTACTAAAAGTTTCTTATAAATTAATAACACAATTTTGTAGTAGTGAAAATAAAGCAATGAGTGTAAAATTTCAACTTGTGAATGTTGTAAATGTTCACTCAGAACTCATAATGAGGCATGATTATAGCCATTGGAGGGATGTTTTAGTGAGTAATTTGTCTAAGGAATCATTTTTTGACTTAGTGAATTGTGTTCTTCATAAATGGAGATGAAGAATAACTTGTATTCTAATTAATGAAATGTTTTATAGTATGCATGTGCTAACAATAATTATTACATGCACATTTGTTGTAGAATTAGAGGTACAGGAAAAACATGTACATTTATCAGAGAATTAGAGGTATGTGAAAACAAATTTGGTTCTTATATGTGGACTGGAGTTATGGAAGATGTCAAAAGATATTTCATCCATGAGGAGGATGTCATAGATCTGCATGTCAGCATGTGTTAAGAACCAAACATCAATATAGTATAGAAAACCTCGTGAGTATTCAACACCTTGAAAAGAGATAATTTCTAGATAATAAGCCTCTTCATATAACCTCCTTTACCCCAATTCTAAATGTTCAAGTAAAAGATGATTCAAATGAAAAATGTCTCCTTTGGTATATATAGGAGACTAGGAGGTATAATTACAACCATCATTTCCAAAAGCCCATATACCAAAATAACATTACTAATCTAATATGCCCCAATTAAGGGTTAATGAGCCAATATTAGCTTAACATGCCCTCCCCCTTGAGACAAGTGTTGTCCGCAATGCTTGAGTAACTCTTAGATGTTTCCTCAGATAAAAGACTCATCTTCCCAAGTGGAATCTTCACTCTGTGAGTTTCCTCCATTTAATGAGATACTCAAATGGATCTATTCCTCAACCGATGAATTCTTGTGTCGATGTCTTCATGTCTAATATGATTTTTCCTTCCCTCATCAAGTTCTAGCAATATATTTTGAAATGGGATCTAGTCGCCTATAACCCTTCTTTTTAAGCATGAAACATGGAAAACTGGTGTACCTCGCGGAAGATGCAGTACCCAATTTGTACGCCATAGTACCAATATTTTGCAATAGCTTATAAGAGCCATAGTACTTTGGTGATAATTTATTATCCTTCTTGGCTTGCTTCGAAGGGGACAATCTGCTTGTATGGTTGTTTTCTTAAAAATACCCAATCCCCCCACTTCAAAACTTATTTCACTCACCATGTTGATCCGGCTTTTTTTTCATGCAATTTTGTGCCATGGTCGTTGTCCTTTAAGATTTGGAGAACTGTTGATTCTCGTTGTGATCTTCCACCGCTGGAACCTTAGATTTTTATTTAGAAAAGAAGTGATGGAAGGAGTATGGTATCCATAAAGTGCCATAAATGGTGTCATTTTGTTGGAGTGCATGAAAGGAAGTGTTATTCTACCATTCTCGCCAAGGGTAACCATTTGAACCGCTGTGTTTGTTTATTCGAGACAAAGAAACGAAGGTATCCTTCCGAACATTATTTGTTCACTATCTTGGTTTGTCCATCGATTGAGGATGATAGGATCAGCTATGAGCCAATTGAGTACCCAAACAAGAAAAATAATTATGTCCAAAATGTCCGCTGAAGATGGGATCTCTGTCACAATTTGGTCTAATAATCTTTGGGCTACCATGTAGCTTTCTTTTGAACTGCCTCCATGAATGCGGTGGCAACCGTATCAGCTTTGAAGGGATGAGAGAATGCACAAAAGGTATGCATTCTGGTCTACCATCAACAATCACCATGACACTCTTTCCTTCAAACAAAAGGTACTATTGGAAAACCTTGTGATGAAATCCATGGAAACCTCCCACAACTTTGGGATGGATAATGGTTGTAAAGACCCTGGGTCTTAATTGTTTCCACCTTTATTTTGTTGGCAACCCAAACATTCCTCGCCACAAACCTTGAACATCAGCTTTACACATCCCAAAAAATCCTTCTTGACCTCTATGGTAGGTTTTCAAAAAATCCCAGTGCCCCACCGGAGAGGTGTACACCCAATAGCACCTTTGTTTGAGTTGGAGTTCTTACATAAATAAGCGATATTTGCACCATAATGAATCATTTTCCATGTAAATGTATCCGGGATGCACCGGAACTCAATGCAACCTTCAATGAGAGTCCACACTTTTCCGGCATTCTCTCCATTCATCCCTTGATTATATTATCCAATCGGGTTGATGATCGAGATAAGATAGAGAAAGGCCCTAACATCTCTTCATCCTTTCTTGAGAGTGCATCCGCCACAACATTTGCTTCCCCTTTATGACGACGTTGATAACTCAATATCTTGGTTACCCATTTGTTGTTCTTCCTAAGATAGTCTTCTTGTTCCAAGAAGTATTTAAGACTATCATGATCCGTTTCGACCTTGAAGTGCCTACCTTATTAGGTAGTAAGGATGCCATTTCTTCAATGGTGCATGTAGTATTTCCATCATTTTCTCTATAAAATGGGTTTGTGTAAGTCCTTTCCTGAGGCATCGATCTCTTTCAAAAGCCAGGGGCCTTCCTTCCTTTACTAGATCAACACCAATTCCATTTCCGAGGGATCACATTCCACAATCTTCTTTTTCCACAAAATGTTTTTGTGGAAGTCCGAGGGTTGGCATTGTGGAGCTTTTACACATCACCCCTTGGTTGTTCAAAAGCTTTAGTTGCCTCGAGTCCATAAAAATGCATCCTCTTAGTTAGTGCTGTTAAAGGTGCTGCTATTCTTCCATAGTTCAACAAACTTGCGGTAACCCGTCAAACCCAAAAAATCCTTTAAGATTCTTTAACGTTTTGGGAATCGGACTACCCATCATATATATGGTCTTAATCTTTGTTATCTACCTTGACACCTTCTAAGGATACAATATGACCTAAATACTTCTACCTCCTTTTAATCTAAAGAAAACATTTGGATGGTTTTGGCATATAGTTGTTGCTCCTTTAGTAGTTGTATGTAACATCCTCTAATTAATGTATTAACCATTTTAGTACATGTGCATTTTTTTTTTTCTTTAAGTGTGTGCTCGCTGCGTGTAGAAGTAACAACACTCTAACTGTGATTCTGCACACAACCAACAAGACTCAACCACATGTTCATCACAAGAATACTAAAGGCAATAATGACGAGTCAATTCAAAATAATATAATGCACTCATAGGTATAAGGTGCACAACACAAACACTTAACGACAAAGCAAAACCCGAATCTAATCGTGTACAAATATAAAATGAAACAAACACCCTAGGAAAGCGCTACAGGTAAAGGGATTCCACCAACCAACCCATAAGTCGTCATAATCAGGACTCAACAACCTCATTTTCCTAGTATATAAATCCGTGGCATTCCACTAAGTAAGTCTTATCAATCTCAAGAGACTATACTTAATATCACAACAAGATAACCATATCATCTCATTTCTGATTAAAATAGTATTGAAATAACTAAGGGTTAGACGTTTCAACTCTAATATTAAGCATCATGTTTATAATGTAAGAACAACACATCTAAAAACAATATTTCCCATTACCGTGTGCCATAACCTTTTTTCCTTCACTTATAGCGATAAAATTTTCATCATATTTGATTATTCAATAAACCATCACATTTACAATTGAAAAGATACAACGATTACAATATTTAAAATGACTTTTACAAGAAAAACATTTATTTCAACCCGAGGAACTCATAATGCTAGGTCACTATAATCATAAATCTTAATGATAATGCAATATACCATCATATTCATAAGGAACATCATAATTGGAAGTAACAATATAACATCGTGAATAAAAAGGCAGTCTTATAAAATTCTAAAATTCAACATGACAATACTTGAAAAGGGCAATATTGGGAAAGGTCAACTATCGCTATTAATGACTATAATTCAAGAAAGCCATCTATTTCACATGTCAATATATGTAGAATAACATCCTAAATATGGAAACATCGATTCGGGAATATCAATATATATTCTATTTAAGATGTAAATCTATAAAATGTTAAAAAATAAAATGACGATATAATTAAGAAGGAAGAGCTGAATTTCCAAGCTAACCATATTAATATTGCCAATAATTACCATAACAAATAATTAAAGGAATTTATATATAAACACATATCATAATGATCGTTAGCATCAATTGAAAATCACCATATACAACATAAGTGAAAAATGCAATCTATAGACAAATAAAATTGGAATGACTATAATAAAAGCAAAATCTAGAAATGACAGTTATCGCTAATAAAATGACGGATTCAATGACAATGATTTAAGAAGTCAATAACTATAAATAACCTCAGACTTACTTAACGCATGCAAGATTCTACCCAAATAGTAAAGACTACCAACGATGGCGGTTTCTAAGGTCAACCAGTCCCGGCCTGTCAGCAAGGGTACGACCTACTCAGTCAGAGGCAACGATTGGGAGTATGACTACAAATGGAAGAGCTGTACTAAACGCTGATAAATGACTAGCTGACAGAGGGACGCGAAAAATTAGGTGGCAGCGTTCCATTCCATAATGTATAAACATCAATTAGCTAATGCCATGCATCAATCTCTCAATTTGAAGATCAATGTTGTCTGCATGCACGTCGTCACTGCACGTGCTAGTTGGAAAACACAGAGGGCAACATCTCTTCAGTGGAGAGGAAAATATATTTTGTTGCTAGGGTCAACTTCTTCCATGGATGATGGCTCCGTTGGAAGCAGGGGTTCAAGGATACCAGCGCAGGCAACAGGATTACGGGATCGCAGTCGCGCTATTCAAACACGCACCAGATCCCTGTCAACAACCTACATCTAGACACCCTCCAAGCATCGACAACTACCCCAAAACCGAATCGTTGTCCCCAGGATATCAGTCGCTGCACAACTAGAGGTTTAAAGCCTTCCTGAAGGGCCGAGTTTAAAAGAGTCGGAGCATGTAAAAATTTAGGGTGCGCTGAGTGACCAGTACGCCGCAGTAAAAGATATGGAGCACACGGGCTGGGGAAACAAGGTCGTGAGGTTACGTCCTGCCAAGACCAACTAATCTATACGACGTCCAGTGAGAGGTAAGCTAAATCACACCAGTCCGGTAACTAATCATGGAAACATATACAATGCGCGGAAATTTAGATGCTAAATCATACTAAACCAACAACTAATCAAGAATACCGCCGCAGACCAAGACGATTAAGCTACGTGATAAACGTGCGGACCCTACTCAAAGAGCGCTAGTAAAAAATCCCAAAGGATCGATTATCTGAGATCCCTGGCGACGCTGGCTGTGTGTGCTAAGGCGCGGCGTCTTGTAGTTACTTCCAGCATGCGAAAAATGATAAGCAGGAGAACTCACAGAGAACCGCAGAATTTATATGATACAACGACATGCAGAG
The DNA here is from genome assembly GCA_010110895.2 of Picea sitchensis. Lineage (NCBI taxonomy): Eukaryota > Viridiplantae > Streptophyta > Pinopsida > Pinales > Pinaceae > Picea > Picea sitchensis. Next base: position 182,668 of record SNQJ01S0023460.1, read on the forward strand.
ATTATTAAAAGAACAACGCAGGAAATTTTTATCATAAACAGGCAGAGATTATCACAAAAAACAAACGCAGGAAGTTTTATCATAACATGCAGAATTTATCATCAAACAAACGTAGGAAATTTTATCATAACATGCAGAGATGATCATCGAAATTAACTCAGGAAATTTTATCATAACATGTAGAGATTATCATAAAAAACAAACGCAGGAAATTTTATCCCAATCGCAGAGAAGTTTTAACAACAACGCAGAGATTAAAAACCGTTATCGGTGGATGAATCAGACCGACACAAACTGTCGACAAGGGTTAACTTCACACTTACTTATAAATTCATCACTCAGCAAGAGTTAGATAGAGACGGGAGATTCCGCAAGCATTGTAACAATCATTCTATGTGTATTGTCAAGAAAACGACAGGTGCAACAACCATTATATAAATTTCCATGTTATTTTACCTAACCAACAACAATCATATCTACATCAGTACTAGTTCTTTTAATCTACCAATAAGCGACCATACATTTGCCTCTTCACCGCTTCTTGAATGAAGACCACGCCGATCGATGTCCCATCAGCCTTAGTCAGCTCCTCAAGCCAGTCGACCTCACGTGTAAAGCTTCACCGGCACCTCCCAAATAAATGCGTTAGGGGTTCTTGCTTTCCCCTCTTTAGCCCCCTGAAATGCTAGCCCTCACAAGAACCAGATATACTTAGCGCTCTACCGCTTCCACATTTGGTGCCACTACTCCAACACACTGAGATCAACCCAACCTCCTCAAAAGCAATCCAATAAGCCATAATTGACAGCTAATGTTATGCTCACCTCCCCTTTCTTCCTTCCTTTGTCTCCTCCTTTATAGAATTTTGAGATTGACCTAAAATCCTAAATCATTAATTAATTAACTTTTAATAACTGACCTCAAAACATTCTCTGCCGTGCAAGTGTTTCTCATCCCTATGGTTCTCCAAATTAATTTCTTTTTAATAATAAGACTCCCCCCACTTCCTCAAAAATCACTCCTCCACTTACTCCTTAAATTACCCTTAATCACCCCCAACTACTCCCCTTAAATTACTCCTTAAATTACCCTTAAATTACTCCTTTAAATTTCTTTAATTTTATTATTTAAACCTCTCTTGTTATTTTTATTTTTAACCCATAAGATAATACCAACAATGCGGTTTTTAATCTTTCAATATATATTTAAATTCTATCTTTTGTACCCATCGCTTAATAAATTTTATCTCTCTTTATCATTTAAAGGCCACCTGCTCTCAATTTAATTTAATTCCCCACTTAATTTTACTTTTTAAGAAGACTTTAATTAACACCTAGGAGGGTTTTAGTTTACTCTGGGTTTAATTTGTAGAATCTTTTCTTTGGGCTTGCCAAATTTAACTTAGAGATGCTTTAATCTAGGTTTTGATTTGAACAGGGTGACAATTTTAATTAGGGGAGTCGTTTAAGAATTTTTATCAAGCGCTAAGGTCTTAGGGTCATCTAGGTTGTCTCATCATCATCCATGCCATATGCTCCTGACGTAACACTTCACGCGTTCCAAGGGTGCCACTGTCGCTCCTTTTCTTTTTGCTGGCGCCGACGCGTTCCCTTCAGGATGCACCACGCTCCAAGGGTGCCACTCCGCTGTTTGCAATTGGCGCTGACGTGTTCTCTCAGATGCACCACTGCCTAAGGGTGCCACTCGCTGTTTCGACGGATTGGTAGACTTATAACCGGAGTCAACACCAGTAACCTTGTGGGAGACTAAGGGTTTAAGGAATAAGGCCCCCGCCTTATTGCGCCTCTTAGAATCAACCACGGGTTACCGCCGCACCGGGCTCTCAATGCATCGCGGGATCCTTTCAAACTAGGTAATCGCTAACCTACGTAGCTCGAAAGCCACGACGGAGTGCTAGTAGTTGTATGTATCGTTGTCCACCCTCTCCTCAATCTTCCTCGGGAACTCATGTGTGGGCTTCTTTACCTATATAGAGTCTCGGGTCGTGTTACCGCCGCTCGCATCAACCATCATGTCAAATCATGTCAACAAAATAATTGGCATAGCATATCATCAAAACAAAATATCACCGTGAAATGAAACAACTCAATAGCTCCACTCTCACCTAACTGGAGTCCAGTGGAGTTCCATCATGCCCTCGTATCCTCATAATGTAAACCGCACACTCAATGAAACCGGAAGTCGCTAAAGCATTACGTCTACATCAATGTAGTACAAACATCCGTCATATAACTTAACGATCATAATGAAGGAAAAGTTTTATCATCATAAAATTCCAGATCACTTTGGCAGCAAGTGTCCTCAAAGAATAAGTTTTGGTAAGAGCACCAGAGCGGGATGTCACACCCCTCTTGCTCCAAACTTCGCCCGGTTTCTCAAGATAAATGCCAAATAGTATCATAATATCATGGGTACCACAAGTATCATAAGCTTCCATTCTATCAAACAAAAATGGAAATCGGCCGGCGATATCATGCGCCCCTCCGTGTCGCCGAAAGGGGACTGCAATTTGTCCCACTGGACTTTGACCTGTTCTACCGTTCGACGTTGTAACTGCCGAACACGATGATCTAAAATGGAGACTGGATCAGCCATGAGAGCTCCTCGTCCGCCACCGCAAGGAACCTATGTCAATCACGCAGTTCCGGATCACTAATATAATGTCACGTAACGTATACATGAAAACATCATGCATACGCCTCAAAGAATTAGGTAAGGATAGTCGATAGGCCACGGCCCCTTTCTTCCACAATCTCGAAGGTCCCAATGTAACCTAGGGAGAGTATTTATTCTTCCAAACTTGATCGAACTCTACAGCGGCTTTAACCCTCAAGTAAGAAGATTCTCCATCACCGACTGTAACTACGGTCAATTTCTGGCGCATCTACATAACTCTTCAATGCATCCCACGCTTCCTTTTATCCTTTGTCTTATGGTTTCAAACCGCTTTCCATTTTGAATCGTCAGTCCCACCAGACCTTTATCCTCAAGCGCATCCCAACTCAAGGGCGTCTCGGCCATTGGTTTCATAAGAAACTCAAGTGGTACCATCTTAATGGTGCTCTCGTAACTGCTGTTGTAAGCGAACTCTAATGAGGCAAGAATTCCTCCCAACGCTTTTGTTGGTCCACCACGCATACGTGCAACATGTCTTCCAAGGTTTCCACTGCATCGCTCGCCCTGTCAGTCACCGGGTGATATGCAGTACTAAAAATTAAGTTGAGTTCCCAAGGCCTCTTTGGAAACTCATCCAAAATCGTCTAGTAAACACCCATCCTCGATCGGATATAATCTTCTTTAGGCACGCCATGCAGCCTCACAATCCAATCGATGAAAACTCGCTATGTCCCGCCTCATACGACGCATGAATAGCAGCACTCTTCGCCGAAAGTGCGTCTACCACCACAAAATTGAGTCGTCTCCTTGCCGCCGTGGGCAATCCAATAAAATCCATCGAATGACTTCCCATTTCGACTCAGAATGGTATGTGGTTGAAGTAACTCGTTTGGGTGTCTATGTTCAAATTTTACCTGCCGACACTCAGACATCTAGCCACAAAGTTGACTATGTCGGCCTTCATTCCTTTCCGTAAGAATAAGGGCGAAGGGTCCAGTTCTCATTGTGAATTCCGGTGAGCCATGTAACCATTTATGAGCCTCGCCGATCAACATCCTCAACTTCATTGTTTGGCGGTAATGTGAAACTGGTTCCGCCACCTCAATAAACCATCGTTATCAAAGAATATCCCTCAAATCGTGGTACCATCATGGTTTTTTGTCTGATATTTTCCTTAACCTTTTTATACCAGTTGTCGACGCGCTGTAAGGTTGTAATATTTTCACGTATATTCGTCGAAAGAGGAAACACCGAAAAGATGTGTGGCCTCCGACTCAAAGTATCCGCCACTCGGTTCATCAGTTCCCTTTATGTAAGTAATCTCGTCGAATGCTAAGCAATTCGACCAACGCCGTTGTCGCTTCCAGGTCATGGCGGAAAGTCGTAAGCTATTGTAGTCCATACCGACTGGCCCTAATTCAAATTTTCGTCCAACAAGGTAGTGTCTCCGACCTTCTGCATAAACAATGGCCAATAACTCGTGATCATGAAGCGCTATGTAGTTTTCCCACATGCCTTCTTAGTTTCCGAATAAGCAATCACTGTCCGGCCTTGCATCGACTCCACCTAAACTCCTTTGATGCTGCATACTAAGAAGTCTACGCCCATGTCGGACCCTAGTATCGACGTTGTTTTCAACAACTCCTTAAGCTTTCGAAAAGCTTCCGCGACATCTCTCTACCTCCAAACAAACTTCTTGTTTTCTTTTCTCGTGAACTCCGTGATCGGACTCGCTATCTTCGAAAATTTCTTGACAAACCGCCGATAGTATCCTTCTAAACCCATATAACCACGTGACCTCGCGGACATTCGGCTCTACAAGAGCTATTCCATAATAGCCTCAACCTTTGGTGGATCCACGGGCATACCTTCGTCCGAGATGACATTCCCTAAGTAGTGAACTTCGATTGATAAAACGAGCATATAGACAATTTCCCATACAATTTGTGCTCTTCAAGACACTGTAGTACCAAGCTAGTGCTCGGGCCATGCTCCTCTGTCACCGAGAGTAGATCAAAATATCATCAATGTAATACTTGGACCTAACTTGTCCAAATACCGCTGAAATTACCATCAAACCTGGGCGAATACCGCTTGTTCAAAAGGTAAAATAGTAAATTCATAATGTCCAAATCTTGTCTTAAAAGTGGTCTTAGGAATTTCTTCCTCCTTGATCCATAATTGGTGATACCCCGATCGCAAATCGATCTTTAAGAAAACCATCGCGACTTTCATCCGACGGGAATCGACGGCCAATTATTGTTAAGGGATATTGATTCTTTATCGTCGCCTTGTTCATTCGACGATAGTCAATGCAAAGCCTCCACGATTCGTCCTTCCAACGAAAATAACGTGGTGCACCCCACGGTGACACACTAGGATGTAATAATCCTGTGTCCAAAGAACTCCTTCGGGTTGCATTTTTAACTCTTGCAACTCGAGGGTCGACATCCTGTAAGGGGTTCTCACTATCGGTTCATTCCTCGGTTTCAGGTCTATAGTAAACTCCAATTTTCTTTCCGGCATCCTGTGTAACTCTCCGAAATATCGCCCCAGAACCTCTCCCAATCGGAAGGTGTTCTAGACCTTCGCTACTCCCTCCTTTCGCTCAGCTTAAGGATCGATAAAGTTTAAAAATTCCCTTTGCTTATAATTTCTTCCAGAATCTATAAGGGTATATCAACCTCACATACCTGTTTTATCCTACTATCGTCTCGCCTCCGCCCCTTCATCACCCATCGTCACCTGTTTCATCTATAGCCAGAGTATCGTACCATGCGATTCTAACCAGTCCATACCAATAATGACGCCATAAGATCCTAAGATCATGAACGCATAAAGTTGACCCCGTATCGAATCAGTCTGTGTTAAGGGCATGTTCTGCAACCCTTCCTCCAACCTCTGCTTGGCTCCGTGGCTATCTATACAAAGCAACCCATCATGTTCGACCGCTTACCTGGACCTTAGCGCGGTACCGTAAATGAAACTCTCAAGAGTTTCCCCGGTCTATCAAAATAATTAAGGGTCCGGTTCACATGTTATTCGGTTCCCGGAAAATACTGAATCGGTGCTCTGCCTGGCAGCTATTCACCGCTGCATGAATCATATAGGCCTTTCCCATATCTCCCACTGTAGTGGGTCCGGTTGATCCATATTCTCTAGTCCTCTCCACTAGTTAGTCACATTGGTAGTGTGTCTCCTCACATGTCCAACATCCCATCTTCGATCCAATGCTCCTTTTCCCTGAAGTAGAAGTTGTTGGCGTAGCAGTCTGTGATCTTGGTTTGTTTTGTTGAATATGCCTAAACTGTTGCTACTGCAGTTGACACTTTTTTTGATGTCGTGGTCCTCGGTAAGGTGTCCGCCACAGGCGGCGGTCGCCATGGGGTAGTAAAAGCGATCCTCCTGGAAGCCATGATACCTCATGTCTCAATCGGCGCCATTGGCCAAGGGCAGGACATTGTGGCGAACCCCGCCCGTCTCTTGGCTGTAGTCCCCGGTTCCACCCCCACCGATAAGTTCCTCTCCGCCATGAGGGCCTTTTGGACAGTCGGTAAGGCCTTATAAATCAGAATCCTAACCTTGCAATGGCTGCCAGCTAGCGCCAAACACGTAACTTGTTGACCTTGAGCTTCTCCGTATTAAGGTACGGAGCATATCAGAGAAGCTCCATAAAACATGCCTCATAATCGGGCACCGTACGACCACCCTACCGTAAGGCATTGAACTCATTGAGCTGAAGCTCAATGAATTCCTCCAAAGATACCTCTCCCGGAACCGCTCCCTGAACAGTTCCTAATGGCTACGTTCGAGCGGTTACAAACTACTGGCGAGGGAGCCGCCTTCCACCATAGAAGAGCGCCCCTTCGGTTGAAAGACCGCCATGCGAACATTCATGTTGGAGGTATAATCGGCGAAACACATCACCATATTCTCCAACCATGCTTCGGGGTCTGCGTCATCTGGGGCACCCAAGAACTAGAGAAATTTGACCTTCTCAAGTAAGCAGTGAATGCTACCATTACCGACCATAGTGCGGTGGACCCTTAGGAGGTTCCAATGCCCTGGCCTCATATCTATCCAAAAACTGATCAGTGCCTTAGACATACACTGAAAATATCTCATCAAGCCAACCACATCACCCACAACTAACTGTTCCTACTCGACAGTTTTTTTGTCTCCATGGGGGTTAGACCCCACAAGCTTGGATGCTACTGGAGGCGTCACGCCCCTTCCCTAGCACCCCGTCGTCGGCCTTCAGCGTATCCTCTAACCATGATTACTTGTACACAACAATCAGTTCGATCAGTTTATATAGCATAATCAACAGACTGCCACTGGAACTCAGAAGGAATCCCAAGTCGGTCAATGGCTCATAACTATATGAAACATCCTCTAATTACGACACCCATTCTAGCATATGTGCGAATTTTTTATTTTTTCTTTTATTTATTTTTCTTAAGTGTGTGCGCGTAGAGGTAACACCCCTAACTGCGGCGACTGAAAAACCACAACAAGACGCAAACACTATGTTCATCACAAGAATACTAAAGGTACACTCCATGAGTCACTGCAAAACAATATAATGCACTATAGGCATATGTGCACAACGCAAAACACTTGGCTTAATAAAGTAAACTGACCGCAATCGTACAACATAAAATGGGAAGAACAAATGTGTTCCTTATGGAAAGCGCAGGACAAAGTGGGTTCCGACAACGGAACCCATGTTAGACATAATCAGGACTCAACAACCCTCATTTTCTCTCTCCGAGTATATAAATCCGTGGCATTCCACTAAGTAAGTCTTATCAACGTCAAGAGATTATACTAATATCACAATAAGATAACCATATCATCTCCGTTCTGATTAAAATAGCATTGAAATAAGTAATGGTCATATGTTTCAACTCTAATCTTTCCATCATGTTTATAATGTAAGAACAACACAAAATTAAAACGATATTTCCTCGACAATGTGTGTTATAACCTTTTTCATTCACTTATAGCGATAAAATTTTCATCATATTTGATTATTCAATAAACCATCACATTTACAATTGACAAGATACAGCGATTACAATATTTAAAATGACTTTTACAAGAAAAACATTTATTTCAACCTGAGGAACTCATAATGCTAGGTCACTATAATCATAAATCTTAATGATAATGCAATATACCATCATATTCATAAGGAACATCATAATTGGAAGTAACACCTTAACATCGTAATAAAAAGGCAGTCTTATAAAATTCTAAAATTCAACATGACAATACTTGAAAAGGGCAATATTGGGAAAGGTCAACTATCGCTATTAATGACTGTAATTCAAGATAGACATCTATTACACATGTCAATATATGTAGAATAACATCCTAAATATGGAAACATCGATTCGGGAATATCAATATATATTCTATTTAAGATGTAAATCTATAAAATGTTAAAATAAAAATGACGATAATTAAGAAGGGAAATATTGAATTTCCAAGCTAACCATATTAATATTGCCAATAATTACCATAACAAATAATTAAAGGAATTTATATATAAACACATATCATAATGATCGTTAGCATCAATTGAAAATCACCATATACAACATAAGTGAAAAATGCAATCTATAGACAAATAAAATTGGAATGACTATAATAAAAGCAAAATCTAGAAATGACAGTTATCGCTAATAAAATGACGGATTCAGGTAACAATGATTTAAGAAGTCAATAACTATAAATAACCTCAGACTTACTTAACGCATGCAAGATTCTACCCAAATAGTAAAGACTACCAACGATGGCGGTTTCTAAGGTCACCCAGTCCCGGCCTGTCAGCAAGGGTGCGGCCTACTCAGTCAGAGGCAACGATTGGGAGTATGACTACAAATGGAAGAGCTGTACTAAACGCTGATAAATGACTAGCTGACAGAGGGACGCGCAAAATTAGGTGGCAGCGTTCCATTCCATAATGTATAAACATCAATTAGCTAATGCCATGCATCAATCTCTCAATTTGAAGATCAATGTTGTCTGCATGCACGTCGTCACTGCACGTGCTAGTTGGAAAACACAGAGGGCAACATCTCTTCAGTGGAGAGGAAAATATATTTTGTTGCTAGGGTCAACTTCTTCCATGGATGATGGCTCCGTTGGAAGCAGGGGTTCAAGGATACCAGCGCAGGCAACAGGATTACGGGATCGCAGTCGCGCTATTCAAACACGCACCAGATCCCTGTCAACAACCTACATCTAGACACCCTCCAAGCATCGACAACTACCCCAAAACCGAATCGTTGTCCCCAGGATATCAGTCGTTGCACAACTAGAGGTTTAAAGCCTTCCTGAAGGGCCGAGTTTAAAAGAGTCGGAGCATGTAAAAACATTTAGGGTGCGCTGAGTGACCAGTACGCCGCAGTAAAAGCTAGGGAGCACACGGACTGGGGAAACAAGGTCATGAGGTTACGTCCTGCCAAGACCAAATATTCTATACAGCGTCCAGCAAGAGATATGCTAATTCACACCAATCCGGCAACTAATCATGGAAACATATACAGTGCGCGGCAATTTAGATGCTAAATCATACTAAACCAACAACTGATCAAGAATACAGTCGCAGACCCCAGTACACGATTTCGGTTGGGCGCATGGGAACAGGTGACCCTACTCCAGTATGCGCTAGTAAAAAAAAATCCCAAAATTCTGAGCATAAAGCAACCATCAAAACCAGTGTGATCCTGAAGGGACGCGACAGGTGTGCTAAGGCAGTGGGCAGGCTTGTAGTTACTTCCAGCATGCGAAAAATGATAAGCAGGAGAACTCACAGAGAACCGCAGGAATTTATATTACAACATGCAGAGATTATTAAAAGAACAACGCAGGAAATTTTTATCATAAACAGGCAGAGATTATCACAAAAAACAAACGCAGGAAGTTTTATCATAACATGCAGAGATTATCATCAAAAACAAACGCAGGAAATTTTATCATAACATGCAGAGATTATCATCAAAAACAAACGCAGGAAATTTTATCATAACATGCAGAGATTATCATCAAAAACAAACGCAGGAAATTTTATCCCAATCGCAGAGAAGTTTTAACAACAGCGCAGAGATTAAAACCGTTATCAGTGGATGAATCAGACAAACACAAGCTGCCGACAAGGGTTAACTTCACACTTACTTATAAATTCATCACTCAGCAGGAGTTAGATAGAGACGGGAGGTTCCGCAAGCATTGTAACAATTATTCTATGCGAATTGTCAAGAAAACAACAGATGCAACAACCATTATATAAATTTCCATGTTATTTTACCTAACCAACAACAATCATATCTACATCAGTACTAGTTCTTTTAATCTACCAATAAGCGACCATACCTTTGCCTCTTCACCTGCCTTGAATGAAGACCACGCCTCGATCGATGTCCCACGCTCCTAGCCGCTCCTGCTCGTCGACCACAGAAAGCTCACCGGTACCTCCCAGCGAAATGCTAGGGGTATTTTGCTTCCCCCTTAGCCCCCCGAGCCGCAAAGGGGCCTCACAAGAACCAGAGATATACTAGCGTCTCAGCTCGCCTCCATGGCTGAGCTACCACTCCAACACAGCTGAGATCAACCCAACTCCTCAAAAGCAATCCGTCAAGCCATAATTCGACAGCAGAATGTTATGCTCACCTTCCTCCCCTTTCTTCCTTCCTTTGCCCTCCTTTTATAGAATTTTGAGACTGACCTAAAATCCTAAATCATTAATTAATTAATTTTTAATGACAACCCTCTAACGTTCTCCGTCGTCCAAGTGTCACTCAACCCTATGGTTCTCCAAAATTAATTTCTTTTTAATAATTAAAAGACTCAATTCCCTCACTTCCTCAAAAATCACTCCTTAATTTACTCCTTAAATTACTCCTTAATCACCCCTTAAATTACCCCTTAAATCACCCCTTAAATTACTCCTTAAATTACTCCTTAAATTTCT
>SNQJ01S0023460.1:193295-234218 GCA_010110895.2 Picea sitchensis
TAGCATAGAAAAACCTCAGGAAAAGTAATCAACGCCTTGAAAAAGAGATAATTTCAGATAATAAGCCTCTTCGAGGGGGCAACCTCCTTTTACCCCACTTAAATGTTCAAGTACAAGATGATTCAAAATGAAAATGTCTCCTTAGTATATATAGGACACTAGGAGGTATAATTACAACTAATGGCCTAAAGCCAACATAAATAAAATAACATTACTAATCTAATATGCCCTAATTAAGGGTTAATGAGCCAATATTAGGGCTTAACAGCATGGGAAATGATGAGATGAAATCTAATGGAAGGAGAGGTAGGCAGAAACATTTAATTATGAGAAGCCTTCATAGAGAAGTGTAGAGCTACAGGGAAGATAATGAAAGGATTATGAAATATCATGAAAATAGAGCATCAATATCCCAAAGCAGAAGGGATGATCATGGTAATGATACATATTCAAGAATCATGAGCAAACACCTTCATTCTCCAAGGAAATCCACTAGAAGAACTTGTGCAAGTTTAGGGCCAGGGAGCATCCCAAGTGTGTCTCTTGTCAGGAGGAAAACAAGAATTCCTAAGGAAAACATCTTGCAAGGTGAACTCAGAAAAATCAAGCCACCAAATTTTAATGGTGAGCATGGGTAAGGAGAAGAGGTTGATGACTAGATATTTGAAATTATGGAATATTTCTAGCTACATGATTTCCCCTTAAGGGTAGAAGCTAGAATTGAAACCTACCACTTGCAAGGAAAGTGTTGGTGCAATTATATGCATAATATATTACCAAACATAAATTATCAACCGGGATTCGTAATCAATAGAGTTGATGCACTATATGCATCGATAACAGATAGGTTCCTATGTCTGTTTAGTATAGATTAGATAAGAAAACCATTTAGAAACCAACACACTCTTAAAAATAACAATCTTCACACAACTCGAAAGCTGGAAAGAAAAACTCATAAACAAGCAAAATCTCTTGCTCAGGTGATGGACATGTTCATTGATGGCTCATGAAAAGAAAAGATGAACTTTGATTCTATCTCCTGGAGAAACTAAACTAACAAGTGGAATGCTCTATTAAAGATCATGTATGGTGAACTATGGAGATCCAACTGTTCCTGCATTACCACACTTTGCAACAAATTCAAATAGTGAATAAACAAAATAACATGAAATCGAAATAACAAATACATGAAATGAAAATCTACACTAACAATTTACAATAAGTTGACCAAGCTGGATCGGTGACCCTTGTCGATGCCAACATGGAAGCTCTTATATCAACAGATGATAACTTATAAGAGAGACAAAATCACTGAATCCAAACTTGCATTAATCTTCAACAAGTAGGTTTACAAAAGGAGTCTCTTCATGAATCCAATCTGCATCATAACAATTCTCCTCAAGAACCTATCTCATAACAATTCCCTTAATCTACATAATAATTAATCCTCTTTTAAATATACATAATAATGATTCTCCTCTTCTCAATCTACATAATAATGATTCTCCCTCCCTCATGAAGAGAAGGCACTCTCTTTTATACATGAGATCTTTGAAAAGGAGATAAACATCTCATAATTACAGATCCACTTTCCTCTCAACCCATTTCCCTTTATTACAAAATACAATCCCTTCAAATCCTCACACATATCTCTCATATATCTTGGATAAGATATGACAACCAAATATCCATAACCTTCTCATTGGATTAGGATTGAATTATCTCCTCACATCTCCTCACATCTTTGAAATGGTGGAGGAAGTATTCGAGAAGTCTTTTGAATTAATCCTTCACATATTCCTACACATGATAAAGCTCACACATTTTTGAGATATATGAAAACATGTCAATTTTCTAATATTTAATCACAAATTCTCCTCACATCTTTGAAATGGTGGAGGAAGTACTGAGAAGGTCTTTGAATTAATCCTTCACATATTCCGCATTAATGATAAAGCTCACACATTTTGAGATATATGAAAACATGTCAATTTTCTAATACATTTAATCACAAATTCCCTTTAATACCAAATAAATGATTTGGAAAATAAGGTTTAACCCATATTTCTAATTATGAAAATGGTATCATGAAAGCACAAGGATGAAATGTGAAGAATGACATGAAAAGGTGATAGAAAGATCTATTACTTGAGTTCCCAAATAGAAAGGCAGCCATGTGTGGATCAGCTTAAAAATCCAAGATCTTGATTTGAGAAGGTCTCTTGGAGGCAGTTCAAAGGATATTACCAAGAGAAATATTTGTCCAAGAATTATTATGAAAGGAAGATGAAAGAGTTCTTTGAGATCAAGTTGGGAAACATGACAATGGATGAATATGAGAAGAGATTCTTTGATTTGTTGAAATACGACGACTTCATAAAGGATGAGAAAGTAAAAATCCAAAGGTTTATGAGTGGGTTACCTTATTTATACACTGACAATATATAATATGATAACCCCAATACTTTGGAGGAATCCATAAGGAGAGCAAAGCATCTTTATGAGCAGAGTAGAGGAAGGCCAGTTTTCCAAAAAGTTTGGAATGAAAAAATGGAAGGAAAGAGGGATCAAAGGAAGAAAGGTTTCAAGCCACCATTTTTAAAGAACAACTCACAAGAAAATAATCAAGGTATTTCAACCCAAAATGAGCCCAGGATGGCATATTCATTTGGGAAGAAGTCAAGGAATCAACCTGTACAATGTTAGGGATATGAGGGAAATTACTTATATAGGGACTTCCCTCACAAAGGTGAAAGAATGAGGACTATACACAAAATTTAGGAGGATGAAATAGTTGAATACATGGGAGGAAACATGCCAAGGATTTATGCAGCCTTGGACAACAAGAAAACAGAATATCAATCCCCCATGTTTGAAGTGGAAGTTAATATTGATAACCATCCCATAGAAATTTTAATTGATTCTGGAGCTAGTCATAGTTGCATAAACTCTAACATTGTTGAAAGATTTCACTTGTAGAGTAAGCATAAGAAATATCGGTCAGTTTGGTTAGCCACTCGAGCTAAGAGGAAAATAAATGATCTAGTTAAATATTGTCCAATAGACATGAATGGACTCAACACAAAGGTTGATGTGAAAATTATCCCATTGGGTTCATATGATTGTCTAATTGACATGGATTGGTTGGAAAAACACCATGATGTCCTAGACTACTCAAACAAGACAATCACATGCCTTGATGAAAAAGGGAAGCATGGAAAGGTTCAAGGCATTCCAAGAGATGTAGTTGTTAGAAAATTTTCATCTATGCAATTTAAAAAGAGTTTTAGGAATTGATGCCAGATTTTTGTAGCCTATACGAAAGAGGCAACCCATAGGAAGCCAAATATAAAGTGGAAATAATTCAATACCATCTGGTCTTGAGGGATTTTGAAGATGTTTTTGGGGAAATCCCAGGATTTCCACCAAAGAGAGACATTGATTTCTCTATTGATTTGGTTCCAAGAGCTACCCCAGTGTCCAAGACACCTTACAAAATGGGCACACCAGAATTGAAGGAGTTGCATATGCAACATGAATAGATATTAAGGAAGGGGTATAAACACCCACGTGTGTCACCTTGGGGTGCCCTAGTTCTTTTTGTGAAGAAGAAATATGGAACCTTAAGGTTGTGTATTGATTTAAGATAGTTGAATAAGGTCACCATAAAGAACAAATATTCTTTGCCAAGGATTATGATTTATTTGATCAGCTGAAAGGAGAAAGAATATTTCCCAAGATTGACTTGAGATCAGGTTGTGATCAAGTCAGAGTAAAGGAAGAACTCATCAGTAAGACAACATTCAGGACAAGATATCGGCATTTTAAATTCATGGTAGTGTCATTTGGTCTATCAAATGCACTGGCAGTTTTCATGTGCCTAATGAATGGAGTGTTCAAGGAGTACCTGGACAAGTTTATAATTGTATTACTAGATGGTATATTCATTACTCTAAGTCAGAAGAGGAACATGAGAAACATTTAAGAAAGGTGTTAAAAATTTTAAGAGATCATAAGTTGTATGCCAAGCTAAGTAAGTGCATGTTTTATCAAAAGAAGATTCACTATTTGGGGCATATTATTTCAGCAGATGGGATAGCAGTTGATCCGGAAAAGATAGAGGCCATTAGAGGATGTTCAATGTCAATAAATGTGACATAGGTCAGGTCATTCATGGGTCTTGTTGGTCATTACCAAAGGTTCATAAAAGGATTTTCAAATATTGCAAGCCCAATTACTTATTTGCAAAAGAAGGGAGTGAAATTTGAATATATTGACAAGTGTGCCAATATTGAAGATTGCAAATCCTGATGAAGACTTTTTTTTGTGCACAAATGCATGCAAGGAAGGGCTTGGTGGAGTCCTCACATAAAATAATCATGTGGTATGCTATGAGTCTTGAAAATTAAAAGGGAATGAAAGGAATTATGCTTCCCATGATCTAGAATTAGCAGGCATTATTTGGGCATTAAAAATGTGGAGAAATTACCTCATGGGGAGGAAATTTGAGCTAAGTACATACCATTGTGGTCTGAAACATTTGTTTGGACAACCCACATTAAATGATAGACAAACTAGATGGTTTGAATTTTTTAGTGAATATGACTTTGAAATTAAGCACATCAAAGGAAAAGAAAATCAAGTGGTTGATGCACTCAACATGAGAGCACATGAAATACACATTGCATCCATCAACATGTACAAGATTGATTTGAATGATAAAATTATTGAATAAACAAACTCATATCAACAATATTTGGAAATTAAAGAAACATTACAACAAGTCAATTTCCATAGAAATTTAAAGATTATGAGTTGTAGGAGGATCCTCACGTATAGAGGAAAAACATATGTGTTGAATTCCAATGAGCTGAAAAATACAGTGATGAGGGAAATGCACAAAGTTCCATATGTTGGTAACACAGGATATCAGAAAAAAATTGCAGTTGTAAGAAGCCAATGCTTTTGGCCCAGAATGAAGAAAGAAGTGGCTAATTACATAGCCAAATGTCTAGAGTGCTAGAAGGTGAAGACTAAAAATAGACATCCAAAGAGGCTATTACAACCATTTCCCATTCCATAATGGAAGTGATAAGTAATTACAGTTGATTTTATTACTAAGCTACCCATAAAAATGAAGCAACATAATTACATCATGGTGGTGGTGGAAAAATTAACCAAGGCAACACATTTTATTCCAATGATGACGACACTCGAGGTAGAAAATATTGCAAAAATGTACATGAAGTAATTTTCCAGGATACATGGAGTTCCCAAGGCAATTGTTTTAGACAGAGATCCAAAATTCACTTCCAATTTTTAGAAGCATTTGTTCAAAGGTTTTGGGACTAATCTAAATCTCAGTACAATGTAAACTCAAAGTCAGATGTAAAAATAGAGAGGATTAACAAATAATTGAGTACATGGTTAGAATTTATGTGATGGACCAGCCATCAAAGTGGTAGGATTATATCCACTTAGAAAAATTTGCTTACAATAATGGGTATCAAGCCTCATTGAAAATGATCCCATTTAAAGCATTGTATGGCAGGAAGTGTAACACACCAGTGAGTTGGGATAATCCAGCAGACAAAGATGTTATTGGGACATATTTGTTAAAGTAAATGGAAGAGAAGATGATAAAGATCAAGAAGAATTTAAAGATTTCCCAGGATAAGCATAATATTTATGCATACAAGAATATAGTTTTCAAAGATTTTAAAGTGGGAAAACACGTGTTTTTAAAAGTGAAAGTGAAGAGAAGTTCGATAAGATTAGGAAGTTTCCTAAAGTTGGCAGCAAGATATTTTGGATGTTTTCAAATCTTAGAAAATATAGGGCCGGTTGCATACATGCGAGAATTGTCTTCATCCATGATGCATAATGTATTTCATGTGTCATTATTAAATAAATATGTGCCTATCCCTAACCATATAATTGATTGGAGTGTGGTCCAGGTGGAACATAAAGGGGATTTATGGGTGGAACTAGTACGCATCCTGGACTGGAAAATCAAGGTGCTCGGGAACAAAGCCATAGGTATTTTAAAGGTTCAATGGACTTGCTACAATCTCGAAGATGTTATGTGGGGGCCCAAAGAAAACATGTGGGAGGAATACCCATGCTGGAGAGCCCTAATAAAAGAATGGTACAACCGAATGGAATGAGAGGAGTGAAAGGGGTACATTCTTTGGGTCAATAGGTTGAGAGGAACATGATATTTTGGTTGGAATTGTTGTTGGAGTTGAGAATTGTAGAATTTGTATTTCTTAATATTATGATGTAAACTTATACGTGTATATCTCCATAGTGTGCACCGAGGATGGCATATAATTTTATGGGAGGGGGAATGTAACTTCCCCTCTATAATTCCCAATTTAATTAATGATTAATGTAGATATAATGTATGGCTACAACCAAGCGATGTATATGTGAATTGTATTTCTGAATTTTAATAAATAAAAGGTGATTCTAGTTGCTAGGGGACATGGACAGAGATGGGGGATGATTAATCCACAAGAGAGGGGAGGGTCTAAGAGGATGTCTAACAGAGGTTTTCAAGGGGGAATTACCCATGTCTATTAATTCAACCCACTTCCTAAAATTACAATTGGTATATGAACATTATATTTTGATGTTGAGTGTTCCCAAAGCCAATCATTGAATGCATGTGAGAGGTTGGGTGTAAGAAGTCACATCCCATAGTTATTGGGATAATGGTGGCTAAGTAAAATCAGTTTGGGGAAGAATGTAAGTCAATCAAGTTAGCCAAATAGAGAAAATTTGTATGGACAGTTACAACAGTTTTTGGAGAGTCATGTTTTGCATGAACAACAAGTAGAGAACATGAAAGGAGATCATTGGAGTTTGAGCAACCATGAAGGGTGAAATATGGAGCATAATTGGAGCTGAAGAATGAAGAGCCAAGTTTTCAGGATTGAAGAGTGAACTCCTGTGTGAGTTTCAATGTAACAACAAGTGATTGTTGTCATTTTCCTGGTAATTTTGCTAACAGTGAGCTCCATTGAGTTTCCTAGTAGTGAGATTCCTAGTCACAGGTGACAAAGAGACCTTGATAAAGGAATGGGACGCCCAATGGGCTGAGAGAATTTAAGGGGTACATTCCTTTGGTTAGGCAGGTTGAGACGAAGAGAGTTGGTAGAAAATTGGGATAGTTGTAGGAGAATGCCAGTGTGTTGTGGGATTCTCTAAGTTGTGAATGGACGGTGAGAGACCATCCTCTTTTGTGGATTTCTATCGCTATCTCAGGGGTGACTTGTTGTTGAGATATGGAATAGTAATTATATGGTTGGATGGAGCATTCATCCCAAGCAGTTGGTTGCACAACCATTTTTAAAAGATAAGTGTTTTATCTTGTTTATGTGTTGCTTATTGAGTTTAATTGTTATGTATTAACTCTGCATTTGAGAACAATTTATATGTTGTATTTGAGTTTATTAGCTTCATTTTATGTTTATTTTAGAATTGTTTAGATCCTTCTAGTTCATGATATCAACAAATGGTTAAAATTGTATGTTTTCTTGTAGCTGGTAAGCTACATGATTAGTTAGCATAAAAAATTAATTTTATGAGTATTTCCACACGTAATAGACCTCGGTTGGGTTGGGGAATGTTACATTGATAGTTTTCCACCATATAAACTTGATGAGTGAAACTATTTTCGAACACATAATACATCTAGAAATTGGTGGGTGAAGTACGCAAAGAGCCCAAGAAACAATCAAAAGAGAAACAAAAGAGAAAAATAAATGAAGATATGAGAGAAAACATGGAAAAAAGTGCAAGGGAGTTCAATAAAAAAAAATTGGTGAGATACAATCTCAAAGTTGAATCTACCATCCACTCAATAATTTTAGAATGCACTAGATACTCACAATGTTTTCATAGAAACAATAGGAAGAACCAACAACACGGTTCTAATGGCTAGAGGAATTAAATTCTACAAGTAATTTCAATGTAGTATGTGAGTCCACATGACCCAAAATTTCATATAAAATATATGTGGTGAGTTGTATTTCTTTTCATGTGCATCGCAAACCCATGATTTGTGGGACTACCCCAAATTTAAATAAATGGTTATGAAAATTGGTAACATGATAAGAGTAGAAATGTTGGAAGAAGAACCAAGAAAGTAAAAGGAACCATTCATTTATATCAAATTAAACCCCATTAGGTATGGTGGAAGAGAAAATGAGGATGAAGGACCAACATCAAACATTGATAATGATAATGATGAAGACTACACCAATAAAAAGAAATATTTTAAGAATCATTAAAAGCACTCAAGAAGAGAAGAAATACAATACACAAATTACCTAAAAGGTTTAAGAGAACTCAACATGCCATTTCATAGTATGGTATGGAGACTATATTAAAAGATCTCACACTCCAAATTAAAATTTTATATGAAGATAATTCTAAGTGTGTCATGAATTTATATGTTTCCATTGGATGCTTATTAAAATTTGAATAAACAAAGGATTGAGACATATCGTCGNATGGTATGGAGACTATATTAAAAGATCTCACACTCCAAATTAAAATTTTATATGAAGATAATTCTAAGTGTGTCATGAATTTATATGTTTCCATTGGATGCTTATTAAAATTTGAATAAACAAAGGATTGAGACATATCGTCGATAAATGTGAGAAGAATAAGTATTTTCTTTAATAAGAATCTATAAATACCAAGCCACATCATGGAAAATATAAAATAGAAAATGGTTTAATAGATGGGAGAGAATAAATCAAAATAATTTCTATATCATTTGGGAGGAAGTACTTGGAAGACCACTCCTAAATGTACTTTTAAGACCACCCCTAAATCCTAATAATATTTGTATAATATTTTATGATCATTATACATACAAAACAACTAAAAAGTAGAAAGAAAGAACTACAGTAGAGTGTTATGACATAAGGTTAACAATTGCATTTGATATTTTGAAGTTACTAATAGAGGTATGGAGGATATTATTTGGAAGACCTTGAATATAGTAGAGTGTTATGACATAAGATCAACAATTGCATTTGATATTTTTAAATTACTAATAGAGGTATGGAGGGTNAACAATTGCATTTGATATTTTGAAGTTACTAATAGAGGTATGGAGGATATTATTTGGAAGACCTTGAATATAGTAGAGTGTTATGACATAAGATCAACAATTGCATTTGATATTTTTAAATTACTAATAGAGGTATGGAGGGTATTATTTGGAATACCTTGAATATACTCCATGAAAGGAGTCATTTCTACAAATAAATAAGCAATAATATTCTAGTTAGGAAAGAAGAAAAGTAACCATACCACTAGATAAGATAATACCACATTACAAAGATGAAATTAATGTGATTGAAAAAGAATTGTCTATGATCCCAATTTAGTAATTAAAAATAAATATATTAAGGGGATAGAATTTGGACTCAATCCATACCATCAAGGAGTGTTTAACATCGAATTATTTTTAAGAAAATATTCCTATAAAGTTATTGGTTATTGAGGAATGGTCAAAGATGTTTAACATTGAATTATCTTTTAAAAGAATATTCATATAAAGTTATTGAGAAATGGTCAAAGAACAAACTATGAAATTAATAGGATATATCAAGAATATGTTCAAAGCAAAAATAGTTGAGGAGATACAATAGAATCATAAATTAATAGGATATATAAGAATATGTTCAAAGTAAAAATAGTTGAGGAGATACAATACAATCATAAAATTGACAAAGAAAACAAAGCAATATGAATAAGAACTAGATCCACTTATGTGGATATAGAAGTTTGAAGTAGTAGTAGAGTATCTAGAAGAAGAGGACAAGTTTACACTATTTTCCAACACACATTACGTTTGGTGAATAAAACACTTTGTGGGGAAAATAATGTATGTTTACATGGAAACATAGAATATTATTCCCATAGAGATTTCAAAATATACAAGGTGAAAAGTATTCCACGGAATGGGGAGTTGTTATTATATTCCATTTGTTAAGGATTATATATTTGAAAAAGGAAAGTATTCCACCATCAACTAGGTGGACGGGATAATAGTACAAATACTAGAGAGTTTCATTGATGGTGCCGCTTATAAATGTTATTATGACATCGAAACAAAAAGAAAAGTCAATTGTTGGAACAAACTCCACGAGGAGTAAATATAACAGTTGAACCATGGTGGAGAAGAAATTAACCCTACTCTAAAAGAAATCCTCTAGAATTCCAAGTGTAATATTGAAAAGAAGGCATCATAAGAAAATACGAACTTGTTATTCAATATATCATTAGATGAAAAAGGATAACAATTCCTTTTACAAGACAAATAAATGAATAGCCTGCAAATACAAAGATATTGTGGGAAGGAGAGACAAAATGAAAAAGTATCAATATAGCAAAGGAAAGAAGAGATCTTGAATACATAGAGATTTAAGATTATTGGGATGAGAAGTGGTTGTGTAACTAGTTGTTCTATTCAAATAATTTGTTGATAATTTTTCTTTTACTTATATGTTTTAAAAGGAATCATGAAAGAGTATGAATATATTGGGATAGAGTTTTAGCCAAATGTAAATCTAGTTAAAGAAATACCATACAAATGAATCTAAAATACAACATCAATGTCAAGGAAAAGTTGAACAACCTTTTGGACACAAGAGTAATAAAAGAAAGCAATTAATGCTCATCAATTATTGTATCCAAGACAAAAAGTGATCATCTATGAATCTATGTCCATTTCAACATATTAAATGGAATAACCATTATAGATCCTTTCCCAAAACCATTCATTGAAGGAGCAACTCATCAATTATTGTAGCCAAGACAAAAAGTGATCATCTATGAATCTATGTCCATTTCAACATATTAAATAGAATAACCATTATAGATCCTTTCCCAAAACCATTCATTGAAGGAGCAGTACAAGAAGAAAAAAAAATTCTTTCCTATATGGCTACTTCGGATATAATCAAATATCTATCTAATAAAAAGATTAGTGACTAACCACACTCACTACAAAATAGGAAGCATTTGCTAACAAAAAATGGTGATTGGATTAATGAATGCACCACCATGTTTCTCTAGTACTATCATAAACATTTTCAAAGATTTTATTCATAAAAACATAGATCCTGGATGAATTGTCATTATTATTTTTCTTGAATGATTATTCAACAAATTTAAAAATCATGAAGATAAGAAACAAAGAAGCCAGGGGTATCATTAATCCCTAAAAAATGTCAGTTCATGCAACCATTCAACAAATTACTAGGGAACATTATGTCCAAGGAATGGATGATGTTTGATCTAGAGAAACTTGGAATCATCAAAGACCTTGAATCACCTTTCAAACTTGAAGGGTTAAATCATTCTTTGGCCACACTGGATACTACATTTTTTTTTTAAAAGGGTATGCAACTATGCAGCGACCGCAAACAGCTTGTTGAAAAAGGAAACATTATTCCAATATTGTAATTCTCATACTAGATTAAAAATTGTCACATGCATGTTGATGCTTCAGGGACAACAATTGAAGTTGTTTTAACACAACCTATTGATAAAGATAAACCAACCATTTTATTTTTCAAGAAAACAATTGGTACCAGCAAAAAGGAATTACACTACAACTGGAAGGCAATTTCTTGAAATGACATATGCCTTGTAGAAATTTAGGCATTATCTATTAGAAAATAAATTTTACTTTTATGTAGACAATCCAATCCTGAAGAATATTATGAATAGTTGTATTACCTATTAAAGGCTTATAATATAGTTGATGTTGGTTTAGGAATATGAATTTGAACTATTCATAAAATCAGGTAAGGAAAATGTTGTGCCAAACCACTTTCCTGGAATTGAAAATGGGGAAATAGATCTCAAATCTAAAGGAGATTTCCCATATGAAAATTTGTTCCCCATCACACAATATGTTTTCTACTTATAATAAGTTTACTCTTTGTAGCATCATAGACAAGCACCATTAAGAATGATAACAATAACAAAAAGAAACATGAAAAACAAAGGTATGATCTTTAATTTGATACATGGAAATATTTATTGGCTAGGAATAGATGGCATCCTTGAACTATTTGTACCACAAAGCGATGTACAAAAAATAATGGAAGAAAAACATTCTAGAAACACCAGAGGGGACTTTTCAGCAACAAGAATGGTACAAAAAACACTATGTGTGACCTTATCGTGGACTTAAATGTTTTATGTTTATTTTAAATGGATAAGGATATGTGAACAACCAAAAAACTATTATAAAAATACAAATTAGATATTTTCATGTGTTGAATCCAATATTTCCAATGCTTCCATTTAGAAACTGGGGCATGGATTTTGTAGGCACCTATGTTCCTGCAAAAGTAAAACAAGAAAGATCCATAGTTTTCATCCTAGGTAATTTTACATGAATTAATGAAAGGCCATAGAAAAAAAAGTGATTTAATGAAAGGGAACTCGACGCTAATACGATGAAACTATGGCAAATTATTTTTTATTCCATATTTTGTTGATTTGTTTGTCCCATAGAAATCAAATCAAATAGAGGAACTCACTTCACAACCAAAGTAATGAAAGAACTTATGAGAAGCTACAAAATTCTACACTATAAGAGAATACCATGTTACCCAAGAGTGAATGGATTGGCTAAGAGAACCATAAAATGTCAATAAGTTCTTTAACAAAAGTATTGTATTTGAAAATAAATGGTTGGGTGGATATATTGCATGTTGTTCTATGGGATTAGATTACTTCCTGCAAAAGGCCAATAGGTGTCACACCATTTAGAGTGACACTTGGTAAGGAGGTGTTCATGCCTACCATATTTTGGGTACCTCCGCTTCGAATATTAGTTGATCAATGATGGAAAGAATCAAACTCATTAGAGAACAAGCTAAATGAAATTAAAATGTTGGCGGAAAGAAAAATATGGAGCAAATTTTGGTAGATCATGGCCAAGAATAGAATGATGAAATACCAAGATAGAAAGATCAAAAACCATGAATTTAAGAAAATACAATATCTACTCCTCTATGAGAGTAGAATAAAACAAAATATAGAAAAGATGAAGTATGGATGGTTAGGCCCATCCAAGATCACAAAGATATATGAAAATGGACCAATGGATATAGACACCATGGAATCATTTCCTCACATCAATCAGGTTGATGTGTCCCAAAAAAGATCCTTTCACTCATAAAGTAGCTAGTGCTTGGGGTTGATCCCCAACTACACCACTAATAAAACGATGATGTTGAGTTTCATCAGTGGAAATAATGGGCAAGGAAATAAGGAAGATAGAAAACCCAAAATGGGTTACATGGTGGTGGTCACCTCATCAAGATATATCATAATAGAGATCAGATAATGGTGTTTCACCTCATCTAGATACATCCTAATAAGGGTCTGATGGAGATTCGTTATCTCATTCACAAAACAAAAATGAGATCTTCTATATGCACAATAATAAGGGTCAAATATACTTAAGCTACACAAAGGTAAAGATAAAAAAAAAGGGTGAGAATCATATGGTGGAAAGTTGCAATGGACCATGTAAGAAAAAACATGTTAAAATATGGGAGCCATGACCTCAGTCCAGTTTATAGAGTAAGGAAAACATGACTCTTGTTTGATATAAATAACTTGTGGTATTATTATTCATGCATGAAGGTGGGCATAGTCCAGGGCATGATCACATGGAGAAAAAACAATAAAATTTGGATAGCATGAATATCTAGGCAACCTGAAAGCTCAGTTCATTTGAGGTGCACTAATTTAAGTAGCTGAAAAATATTCAAGTATAGTATATTCAAGATGAGGTTGTTGAGATAAGAGGAAATACAAAATGTAGCTACAAGATAAGGCCCACAAGAAGGCCTTAGAAAGTCAGGTACAATGAAGAAAGTGCAATCCATAGTAAAGAAATTTTTTGGGTATGTTTATTCCTAGAATAGGGGACAAGACACCTAATTTTTTAACATGAAAAACACGTAACAACTAACTTCAAGAAAATGCTCATGAAAATGAAAAAAGACTAAGTTTAATGTTTTTGAGAAGAATACATGGTAGTCACATTCTCAAGGAAAGGGACCCAAGGAAAAGAAACAAAATATCTAGGAATGATAGTCAAGGAATAAGCACACAAAGATAAAAGAACAAAATATGTTCCTAGAAACATATTTCATTTGAAAATTCAACCATATTTAGGTTGGAAGTTTATCAGAAATATAAATTTAAGGATAATAATCTAGGAATGACGAAAACCATAAAACACAATGAAAAAAATACACAAGGAACACAACAAGCATAACCCCAAAAAATGAAGAAGATAATGATGAACCAAAATATCAAGAATAAAGGTTCTAGGGTGAATTCTGAAAAACCTCAAAGTTTAAGGAAATGCATGGAAGTGTAATGCACAGAAGATAAAATGGTTTCAAACCAAAAAAAAATATTTCTAGAATACACTCAAATAAAAAGAGATAAGGTACAAATATAAACATGCAGAAATAGATCTTGGAAGGCATGGCAATGCTAAAAAAAATGAGTATGGAGTGGAGAAAAACATCAAGTAAAAAATTGAGAGAAACATCAATTCAAGTAGTTCTAAGAAACAAAGGTGCACAAAGTAAAAGAAAAAAATTGGTTGATTGTGGCACATGAGAGAATCAAGAGAATAGACAAGTTGTAGTGCCCTATTTTGCTTTGACTTAATCTGACTGATATATTATTATTATTTGACAACATTATGATTATAAAAATAATCCAATTGGTTGAAAAACACACTATGGATGATGTGACCTAGACTTTTGATTAGTCATGGTTTGATTATTTCTTGATGTGTACATATATTTTTTATGGTTTATGCTTTGATAACCTTGTGCTACTATGGAATATTGAAAATAATTACATGGTTACATGATAAAAATCAATTATGTTGAATGATGTCATTAATGGTTTTTCAAGTGCGATAGGAAGAACCATAGGTGCATATGGACTCCAGATTGAGTCAAGATATGTCGACCCAGGATGGGGTCATGTTCTGTACAATTGACATGTATACAACATTGCTTATTTTTTATTCATGACTATTAGACAATGTTATTTGATATGTTTGTCTCTAGATGTGTGTAGAGATAGGGAAACATTTTCCAAATAAGCTTACACACAGGAAAATGGTTGTATGAAAAAATGTGACATTATGAATACAATCAGGGAGAGGAGGTATAGGTTGCCTATTCCTACTACTAGTCTCGCTACCATGTAATAGGTTGAAAATCATATGTTCTATGTTTTATCCTAGAGGTTGCATGTTTCCATAAGGGTAGGCCACGAATTAAATCACTTATGAGGTCATATTGCGGGTCATTCATTAAGGTGTCAATCCCTATTCCTCTATGACCATGAGTATCTCATCAGTGGTGAATGAGTTCAGTTAGCTAAGTCTTTACGATGACAATATCCCCCACCATTGAAAAATGATACTTGAAGGGGATGTGTGAGCATGACACCCTTGGTACATACTAGTAGGTAGTACTTGAAGGGCTTGTAGATTCATGGCATACTTGGTATCATGCACTTAAAGAGTTGTATAGGTTATGTCTAGCTCTTGGTGCAGGGCAATTGAAGATTTGTGGTGGTCATGTATATCTCTTGGTACCAAATACTTGAAGGCTCTAAGTTAACTTAGTATCACCCTTGGTATTGACTTTGATTCATTTTATGTATACTTTGGAGAAAAGTGATTTGGCATATTCATTTTATTTTAGCATGGGAAATCAAATGAACTTGCATGAGTGGTTTGATTCATTATATAGAGTTATGCATGTTTTTTTAAAAGGAAAATAAACCTACTTTTATAATTGGAAATGGAAATGCATTTAGAAAAGGGTGGGTTAAATAGAAAGAAAGTGATTTTATTTAAATAGAAAACAAAAATTTCATGTGCACCCACTCAATGAGGAAAAAGAAAAGGAATATAAGGAACATTTAAGAGTAAAGATAGGACAAGAGGTTGGGATGTGATGAATAGTCTCTACTTTGCATTTTAAATGAAATAATTACTTGTGCATGGAATGGCACATGGGTGGGTGAATAATATGAAATTAGTAATTAAAATAATTAGTATTTTTCATTAGATGGACAAATGGCATGAGCCTCAAAGGATATATAAGAATGAAGGATTGGGATTGAGATCTCAGTGCTCACATTTTTTCTCCCTATTGCTAGACGAATGTCATAATACTCAATTTTTTATTAATGAGCTAGTGTTGATTTTGGTCTCAAAAATGTGCTAGTACCACATAGGTGGGGACCTAAAATTATTTGGAGGAGCCACATATTCTACATGCTTGTTTTTGTACTCTTCTCTTACAACCCATTCCATCTCGAGGGTCACTAGGGAAGAAGAGTACCCATTTGAAGTTGGTAGGGTGGTCAACTAGTAAGAAAATTATATATTTCGCAAAGACAAATTAGAGTTAATACTTGGAGAAATATTTGAACTGGAGAATCATTAAGGGGGGATCTTCTACAACATTCTATAAATAGGTATGTCAATTTTAAATTTGTAGAGTATTTTCATTTCTTTGGGAAAATGGGAATTGGTATTTGGGGTTTGAAATTTCTAAAAATATCCAAGTGAATTAGCATGTGTTTTAAGAGTTGAATTTGATTATCATAACCTTTGAATAAACTTCAATACTAGCCTAACCCATCTAGACCACAATGAATTATTGCTTAAGAAAAAATATGGAAAGCAAATTTTGAATTATTTTTTTGTACAAACAGAGGTGAACATGCCTTGTAGAATCCACAGTCATAGTCAACCACTAGTTACCCTTATAAAACATGTGGTTGCAACCTTCTAACCACCACTTATCTTCATGAAACCTATGGTCACATCCTGTAGGTGAAAATTTGAGTTTTTTGAGGAAAATGTCTTGGATTTTTCTAGTTGTTTTCTTTTATTTCAAGAGGGAATAATGGCATATGATTTAGATTGTTAATATCCTTATATAAATTATGTTTAAGATATATTTTGACTTGTTTGATTGTCTCTATTTTAATTTTAGAAAGTTCACATTGATTCCTAGCTAGTAGGCTAATTACTTTGCATTGTTGAAACTTGAGCTTTCTAAATTGTAATGCTTATAATTTGAACATTGAATTAATTGTAATCCCCCTCCAATATTAGAAAAGAAAATAAGAATTGTCATAGTTACATGCATAAATAAAAATCATTGAAAGAGGAATTTCTATGCATCAAAGCATTGGATGAAGTGTGTTCTTGGTTGATCATTAATAAGTATGTTGTATAAATTTTGTTATTGAGTAATTCAACATGAATGACCAGCATAGTAGACAGGGTCATGGTGAGTTGAAAGAAGTTTTAGTTTTTGCATTGTTTATAATTTGAGAAAACTTTGTTATATTGAAAAGGGTATTGTTGGCTTGATGAAGGAATTGTTAGTGCCCTATTAAGAATATTGTAATATTACCATAGATGACAGTAGAAGGTCAGTTAATGACCAAAAGAGGTTGATTCATTGTGACCTAGAAATGCATATTGTATAAGTATGTATTGAGCAAATTGAACTACATTTTGAAAAACTTTGTTGAGTATATTGCATTAAAATATTTTAAGGACTATGAAACTAAATGCAAAGAATTGGTGATTACATTGTTCCATGCACTTTAAAATTATTTTTGTCCTTATGTATATGGTGTGAAGCTAATTATTACTTATATGAATAATACTACGAAGAATATGATTAAAAGAAAATTACAATTTGCATTATTGTAAGTTGTGTGATTTGTATTAGGTTAATGTCATGGGTAAGAGTTACATGTGGTATCAGAGTAAGGTTACATATGCTAGGGCCTGTGGACCCATATGATTAGTAAAATATGTGTTGAATTGCTAATTCCACTTAACTATATTGTTTTCTTTTAAGTTGACTAAAAGTTGAAATTATTATGTCCATGCATGCAAGGGAAACAATGGATAGAAGAAGAGGTAGATGTGGAAGTAGGAAATATGATGCCATGGTGCATAACTTCCACCGCAGCCTACACCTCCGCCATATCCTCCTAGAATACAGGTTTAGAGAAATGTACCTTTCGATGAGGTTGTGTCAATGATGCATTCATTTCAAATAATGTCTCATGCTTTAACTAATAGGCTCAACCAAGAAGCAAGTGGTGCATCAATTCTTAGGGAGGGGATAATAAACCATCATAAAGTTAATGGTCAAAGGGAACTAGAAAAAGTTATTTTTCCATAATTTTGGGGCTCTACTAATGGAGAGGCAGTTGAAGCATGGATTGAGAATATGGCCATGTGATTTACAATGAGATATTATACTTATAATATCAAGGTGCATATGGGAATCTTCCAATAGAAAGGAAATCCATTATTGTGGTGGAAGACCTTATTATCACACTTGGGTATGGATATATATATGATATCATGAGAACTATTTAAGGAGAATTTTAGATAATGTTACCTCTCTTGGGACTTCATTAAAAGGAAATTGAACGATTTCAACTCCCTAAGACAGGGTAACAAGTCAATGTTAGAGTATGAGACTAGATTTATGGAAATTTTAGGGTATGCACTACATATGAACATAGAGAAGTTGTGGGTCAACAAGTTTGTGTATGGGATAAACTATAACATCATATTGAAAGTTGTATATTGATGCCCTTTACTTTGCATGAGTCCATTTAGAGGGATATAATATTTCAGGAGTAATTCATGGGAGGTGGTCATTCAAGACCATCTACACTTTCAGTATCAAGAGGATAGAGATAGAGTTATCAGTTAGGTAGCACTTATAGACTAGTGATAGGATGTAAGGATGCAAAAAGGGGCTATGTAATGGACACCAAAAGACGTCAACCATGAGGTTAGAGACCACCATATAGTCCACTCATGTGGTAGTTGTAACACACCCAACCCCTTAAATATCCTTTCTAGGGATCGAGAATCAAATTTTCGTTTTTCCTTGGTCCATTTTCGATCCCTTACTAAGAAAACCCCTCTTATTATGCTCCCCCTAAGTTTACATCTTCCACTACGTGCTTAAACCAACTAGCGGGGTCATCCTCGTTACATCAGGATGAAAACCATGAGCTAAGAGTCTGCTTAGCAAAAATTTTGGCACTTCATAACTCCCGGACTTTGGGAGTTCTAATGGTGTTGTCAAATTCCCAGATTATCAAACAATCGAGGGGATGAACGGTCCACGTCCTCCATCGAGATACTATGGTTAAAAATGGGGCTTCAGCATTCAGCGTGGAACACTTTTTTTTTCTAATCCCCGAAGTCCCAAAATCTCGCCATGTGGCCTTAGCCATTCGACGATCGGTGTTCGGTGTTTAGCGTTGACCGTACTACATTTTTGGTGATCGTCGTTGGACTTTCAACGTTCGGTGATCAATGATCCTCGTTTTACCTTCCTCTGCCATACTATGCTCAAATCTTTCAAACTCCCGAAATTATCCAGACTCTCGGAGTCCCGAACACGTCACCATCCATGTTGGCCACGTGGGTACGAACCAGAAGCTGACACACGACAACGGTCAAGGGATGACACGTGTCCCATTAGGGGGTGACATGTGTCATTCTCTAATAGTCATAAAGGGTCTGTGAACCATCTATATCTAGTTGACATGTGGCATGTGTAATGCGGGTCCACATCACATCAAATGATGTCATCATGCCACGTCATCTTGGACCAATAACTGCCCATCCCTTCAATCTCATGGTCAGTAGGAGTCCACGTGGATCCAAAAATATATTCCTCTCGTTACTTTGCAGCTTCATACTTTGTATCTTGCCAACTCCTCACGTCATGAATTCCCTGAAGATCTAAGTCTTCGGACTCCCTAATTTGGCACCAAGTGTCCTCATCCTACCAACGACCGAGATTCATTTTGGCGTTCGTAACTTCGAAGGTTTTCACATTCGGTAGGTTCTTGGCCAAGTTCTTGCAGAGCACTAAGTCTCCAGACTACAGGATCGCTTTCCACGTGCTCTCTCATCCGATGACTCTAATTCGATGAACAACCTTAGACATAGGACAAGTAGGGGCCACGTGTCGCTCCACGACGTGTTCCCAATCGGTTGGGTAATCGAGGGTGGGCTTCTTAGATCTACGGCTGGGAGGAATCCCAAAGGATCTGAAGATTACAGGTCCACATCACTTCGAAAGTTCAACATTCGGGAGTTTGGTGTGTATCTCCTAACTTTCCCTCTGGACCATGTCGGATCTATTGCCATGTGTACCTAGCATCCACAACCAGGATTTAATCTGGATTGTAGAGATACGGTAAAACTCATGCATCCCTATACCGTCGAACACCCAAACTTCTGGATAACCATTGGTCTGTGGACACATATCCCTCCATTTTCAACGGTCTCAATTTACTCTGTGACTCCGACATTTGGGAGTTTTGACGTTAGACCAATCCTATTCTCTCGAAGTAGGACTTCATCAAATCACTTAACGCTTCCCTTCCTAAGTCTGATCTAACGGCTGAGAGGGATCCACACTGGATCCCCAGATCAACGACCCTCATCAATTCACGACTTCAGCCTTTGACTATTTTCAAGGATTGTGGGGTCACAAGTCCCAAAGTCCCGAAGCCAAAAGAGTTAGCTACTTTCGGACTAGCGCAGGGTTCCTAAGCCCTGGTCACATGGGTCCTTTGGGAAATATTGTGGGATAAGCACAAATCCTTTTTGCAACAAATGGGTTAAGTACATGGGCATGATCCCTCGGTCATATGGGTGGTTCGTCTGAAGGGGAAACACCCTTCTCCCACAGAGAACAACTTGACATTCCCGCTAAGGTGAATTCAAAGGATCAGTAGGACTTAGGAGTTTTAGTTACTCCTACCTCGACTCTCCTGTGGACTCACATCCCATGACTCTCTAACAGCGAAACTAAGATAAATCAAAGATCATGTAGATATAACAGTTTACATAAACCAAAGAGAATTTCTAATAATTGTTCAAATACTGAAAGACTTAATTATAAACACAGACATTTCATCATCACATCCAATATATTACACAGAGTATGAAAATACTTATCAGAACTAGAAAATGTGAAGCAACTGCTGAAAGGGGTTCCCATTTCCTCCCAACCACAGGCACATCCACTCCTACCGAATTTAACATTGGATACCCCCAATCTAGACCATGATGCTCTGAGAGAGATTCTTTCTCTTTTCTCCATGACAGTTAGGGACAAAGGTTACTCTCCTCCTCCCACTGGAAACTGGAAACTCATTTTCTCTACTCCAAGCAAGGAGATTTGCACGAGTACTTCCTCAATCACTTGTCATCCTTGTTTATCAGCTTGTAGCCAAACCTTTCTCATGGATTCTTTCAGCCAAAAATGATCTTACTGCTCAGCTTTTCCTCTCAACTTCATAGTCGAAGTATGCTTCTCTTCTAGAGAGAGAGAGAGTTTTCTCTACTCTGTTATCTTACAGATTTGTCTATGTCCCTGAATTACCTCCTTTATTTCCTTCCTCGACAAGGTTGTGTGGGTGAATACCAATTCATGGCCAGGCCTGGAAGCCTTACATATGGGTACCCTGCCCCATCTCCTCATTAACTCTTGAGGATGGCCTTCCAACTACCAGCCTGACTGGTAATTCATTTCTGGGTTAGAGGACTATTGAGAAAATACACCCAATAGGTACTAGTTTTGTGAGGGTCATCTTAGCCATTCTTGGTTTCCCCTCACAATTTCTCTCATAGCATCCATGGTCTATCTTGGAAAAAATTTTCCTTTCAGCAGTTGTGCAACACATTTCAAATTTCTATTAATTAGAAAATTCATACATTAAGCCTTTTATACAAGGGTTCATCAAATCAAACATTCACACATATTTAGTCTGTTGTAGTCTCTTGGCCAGTTATAGTTATATTTACAAACAGGGGGAAACAGGGGTATTACAATCCCCTCTCCCTTAAAGGAACATCGTCCTCGATGTTATATATGTCAATGTGCTCTGTATGTACATAAGTAAACAAAAATGGATATGCATGTCTCATGGCATCCTCCATTTCCCATGTAGCCTCATATGGGCCAAAGTGTTTCCACTGCACCTTGACCTATGCAATGGTTCTGTTCGTGAGTGGGGTTTCCTTCCTATCTATTATGCATTGAGGTTCTGACAAGAATTCTCCCTCGTGTTCCACCTGAATCATATACTAGTCAATAATATGATTAGAATCATGTATATACTTCTTTAATAAAGAAACATGGAAAACATCATGTGCCTTCACTATGGGAGGAATTGATAGACGATAAGATATTGGTCCCACTCTATCCAAAACTTCAAAGGGTCCACAATACCGAGGTTCCATATTGGCACAAGCTCCCATCCTCAAAGAGATTTTCCTGGGCCTAACTTGAAGATACACATGATCCCCTGCTTTGAACTCTCTAGGAGTTCTTTTCATCTCTGCATAACTCTTTTGTCTATCCTGGGCTATCTTCAGATTTTGTCTGATATGAACTACTTGTTGTTCCATTTCCTTTAGAATATCTAGCC
This sequence comes from Picea sitchensis, assembly GCA_010110895.2. NCBI lineage: Eukaryota > Viridiplantae > Streptophyta > Pinopsida > Pinales > Pinaceae > Picea > Picea sitchensis. Next base: position 215,898 of record SNQJ01S0023460.1, read on the forward strand.
CCATTGTAACTATGTCTACTGGGTTGTTCCAGCTGATTGGGATGTTGGATTGCCTTCCATAGAGGGCTTCAAAAGGGCTCATTTTTAATGACTCTTTATAGCCATTGTTGTAGGAAAATTCTATCAGTGGTAGGTAGTCCTCCCACTTCTTGGGTTGATGCATTACATTCATCCTCGGCATGTCTTCTAATACTTGGTTTACCCTCTCGGTATTCCCATTAGTTTGAGGGTGATAGGTTGTACTAAAGAACAATTTTGTTTCAAAACCAACAAACATAGACTTCTAAAAGTTTGAAGTAAACTTTGTATCTCTGTCGGATATAATTTCCTTAGGCATGCCATGCAGTCTGAATATCTCTTTCATAAAAATGTTGGCAATATATATTTCCTTGCAATTTGACTTGACGGGTATGAAGTGAGCAACCTTGCTCAGTTTTTCCACAACTACCATGATGGTATTGTTTTGTTTGGTTGATCTTGGTAATCTTGTGATGAAATCCATGGAGATGGTTTCCCATTTCCATTTGGGAACTGGTAGGGGTTGCAACAGCCCTACTGGGTGTCAGTTCTCTGCTTTGTCTTATTGACATTCTAGACACTTATCCAAGTAATTAGCTATGTCCTTTTTCATTTTGGTCCAATAAAATAGTTTCCTAGTGATCGTGATCATTTTCCAATAACCAGGATGACCAATATATGGTATTTTGTGTAGTTCATCCATTATGAACCTCTTCAAGTTGTCACAATTTGGAATATGCAATCTTCCCTTGTAAGTTAGCAGGCCATCATTAATCATCTAATAGCCTTTGTACTTCATCCATGTGGGCTATTTCTTTAGGTATGATGTCACGGTCTTGAAAAATGCATGTGTTTCTTGTGCAGTTTTGACCCTCTCTTTGATGTCTAATTCACTGGTGCTTACAGTTTCCAAGTGAACTATTTTCATACTTCTACTAAGGGAATCATCCACCCTATTCTCCTTTCCTTTGATATGTTTGATTTCAAAATCAAACTCACTAAGGAGATCCATCCACCTATGTTGTCTCACATTGAGTTTTGGTTGGTCAAGCAAATACCTCAACCCACTATGGTCTGTCATAAGTAAAAATAGTCTACCTAAGAGGTAATGCCTCCACATTTTTAAAGAATGCAATATGGTAGCCAATTCCATATCATGTGTCACATAATTGACTTCATTCTCATTCAATTTTTTGGATTCTTAGCAAATTACATGTCCTTCTTGCATAAGGACTCTTTCGATCCCTTCCTTGCAGGCATCTGTACACACAAGGAAGTTGTTGGCACAGGGGCAAACCCAGGGCTCAACACTTAACATCGCACCAACAAAACCTCGACTACCGTCCCTTTCGGCAACACCTGCGAAGCAAGCGAAGTCTCACCCGAGGTAGAAGCAGGGGGGGTTACAGGACGCAGGTGTCTGTAACCAGGCTGGGACACAGATCTGTGATAAAAGCACTTTGAAGAATATTCTATTAACGCTTAGAAGGTTACATGCATTATTTTATTAACCCTATTAACATCACAGAACCGAATCAAAGATAGATCTAGCATAGTAACAACAAAAGATTATGCACCTTAAACACTTAGCACTGTGAATCAGATATAGCATTTTAACATAAGGAAAGCATTTAAGAAACACATACATATCCATTACACATCCTAATCCAAGCACTAAGCATATTCATAATAGGAATAACACATCACAGAGCAAACCATGAGACACCAGATATATGTGGTTCACCCCAGGGTAGGGCTACGTCATCAAACCACTTCGCCTCTTTATTATTCGCCTGAATCTTACATTCACTCACTCCTGTGCACTAAGACACGGAGTCAAGCTTCACACCAGACAGGAGATCTGCGCACTAAGCACTAGCTCATCCTTCCAAAACTATGTCAATGCACAGAGCCAGCTCCCTATCGAGCACAAAGCCTTAACACACATACATTCCTTTGCACAAAGGAACTTTGTCCACACAAAACTACATTCATTTCACTAGATAGCTACTTCTACAATACATTCTTCTTTATTTATATTTTACAACCCCTTACAATAAGGCCTAATCATGGGAAAACCCCATGGGTCAACATCCCCTAAAACCTGTTACAAAACCCTAGAGGACCCTTTACTGGGTCCACTTAACCCTCAAAATCGGTGAGATCTGTGATCTCAGCTCCGCCTGGGCGCTCCTTCTTTGACCAACATGTCAAAGTCCTAAAGTGGGTCAAATGTAACTAAGTTTCCCAAAAACTTGGTCGAGGGCCAACAGGCCCCCAACACTCACCTATGACTTGTCCCGAGTCACTCAGGTGCGGAAAATGTTGCTTCGAAAGCCTTGAGATTAACTCGAGTTGCCTCGACTTGCTTCTTTGCCTAAGCCTCCTGCTCAGCAAGTTCCTAGATCGTCTTCTCTGTAATGGGACCTTCCAGGAGTTGTTCTACTACTGCAACTACTTGATCTAGTTGTGAGTTGTGTCCATCAATTTCTTTGAACACCTTGCAAGCTTCATCCTGCACAGGTTGTAGCTTCTGGGTTACTTCCATCACCTTACCCTAGAGGGAATTGATATGTTTATGTACTTCACATTGTTCCTGGGATCTCTTCATTCTTTCCACTATTGTGAGAAGCTTCATCTACGCCTGCAACGAAAATTCTTTCTATTGCGCCTCATGTAACTGTGCTTCTAGCTTCCTTAGCTCTGGATCCTCAGAAAGGCGTCTGTATGTCTGGGAGATTTTATCACTTAACTATTTACATTTTGAGGCGATGGATATTATTCTTTCTACTATGTTTTTAGCGGTCTCCTCCCTTTAGTCACGCACTTCCTATGGGGTGCTCAGCACCGTTCGGGCCTCCAGTTCTGTTATTCTAACCTAAATTTGTTGGATGAACTTTGCAAGCTTCACTATTTGAGCTTCGACCAACTCCTGCTCCTCCTTTGCCAAGCCTGGCATAGAGTGACATGATTTGTTTATCGCTTCTTTAACCATGGCCCGCCCTGCTAGTAGATGCTCTTTTTCCCTCTGTAGCTAGGATTTTTCCTCCTGAATCTTCACCTAAAGCTCTACTTTCTCTCTCTCCTGGGCTGCTATATTGTCATGTGTTGCTCGTAATTGTGCTAAGACTTTCTATTTATCCTTTTTCAAGGATTTTGTAGCCTTCTCCTTCTCTTCCTGAGCTCTTTGGAATTGAGCCTATATTGCATCTGCAAGCCTTCTTAATTGGGTTGGTTCGTCCCCCAATTGTGCAGTCTGCGATGAGGAAGGTGCAAACGGCGCAGTAGGTACTGCATGGACCAAGCGAACAACTTGCCGCACTTCCTTCAAATCCATCTCAATCCTTTCGTATAAATCCTCCTGCTTCTCTCCATATCTCTGCAACATGTCTTCATAGGCATCCTCCATAGCTCTGCAGACCAGACTGATGTCGTCCTCAATGAGAGTGGCCTCCAACTGTGGCTTATTGGTGTGTATTTTCTTCCTTGCTAAAGGTTTCTTCGGAGAAACCTTCCTCTTATGCGGTGTCATTGTCCCAATAGGGGGATCTTAAGGTGGTGTAGCTTCGCCTCCTCCTTGCTCTTCATATCCTCCTCCCTTTCCTTCTCCTTTGTCTTCTCCTCCTCCTTGCAAACTAGATCGATTATCTCCAGAAGTGTTGTCCTCTTCATCACTCTCTATGTTCTGGACTTCATCCTTTTTTTCCTTCTTCGTCGTCCCATTGGACTATCTGACATGTTCAACTTGTGTGACTATCGGGCTTTCTATGGTGTCAGTGCTAGATAGCTCTGCATCAGTGACAGGTACAAGAAATTCCTCCAGCCATTCCTTTGGAATCTGCTCCATTTCTTCATCTGTCAGCTTGTAGTACAACTACAATTGTTCCTGGTGCTCATCTCTTCGCACGGTGATGTAGATGAAGTGGGGATCAGTGCAGAACTTTTCTATATGTCGGTAATGATGCAAGGTGTGTGGTGTCATATGCGGGAATGATTCAATGGCGACCTTTAACTGTTAATAGTATGCATGAAATACGACATTGGACTGCCACTGCTTTGTCATGTCGTTGGTATACCACAAGGTTGAAAATCGAGCAGCCAATGGCTTTGTAGGTTCGACTTCTGGGAAGGAGGCTCCTTCAGGCATTTTCCAAGCGACAAATGCGATCAAAATGATCAGCCAACTGTAATGGAATTCATATCCCAAGTCTTGAGCTTCGTGGAAATCCTTCTATAGATCTTTGACGAGGTAGTTTTCCCAGTTCATCTGCATGCCCTCCACACACTTTCCTACGAGGTCCACCACGAACCTGGTGACCTGTGTGGGGAGGTTCTTCCTTACTATATTTCTATCTAGGATTTGGAAAGAGAGGCACACTATTCCATCCTGTATAGAGGCTACCTTGTAACCTCACTTTCCTTTTTCTACCTCTCTGTAAGCTTCTTTGATGTGTTGTGCCAAAGATCGGTCTGAGGCCTTCCATGGATAAAACTGCTCAGGGTCAAGACCCTTCACACTTAAACCTGTGATCCGATGGATCAGCGGTGGATCCACAGTAATCCTTCTGTCGAGCCACAGATATCCACCATGATAGCACGACAGGAGGAGTTTAAGGTAAGAATTAACCTCATGGTGGTGACCAAAATGTGGGATCTTCATTACATTCAACACGATGGGCTGCGCCAACCCCTTAATCCATGGTTGTGAGAAAAGGAAAAGTTTATTTCCAGTTTTCTTTTTTAAGTATCATTGGGGTGCTAACATGGTGTAGTTATTCTGGTCTCCTAAGTTGAATTCGATGTTCTTCAACAATGGGATATGTCCTAACTAACTCCCGACTATGTGAATTCCTTTCGGAATGTACGCAGTGAAAACGGAGTACTCAAAGTCTCCAGGGATACTGTTGCGGTTAATACCACCAGCCAAAGGTGGAATATATTCAGGTAGGATCGATGGGATCTACTTCGCGTTAGCCAGATCGTCGGGGTGCTTGCTTCGCTGCTCAGTTACAGGGTTGACATGGTCTGAACGACATCCAGTCGAAGGGGAAGCCTGCAGTCCCCTAGTAGATGACGCCTTGATACCTTTGGATATCGGTCTGTCAGCCATTATCTTATTAAGTACTTCCTCAAAAGACTTCTCCAATTCACTAGGTTCACCCGACATTCTAGATTTTAACAGACGGGCGAGGTAGAAAAATGGACAGGCGGGGTAGACAAACGGGCAGGCAATGTCTAGTTCCAAATAGCGACAGGCAACAGAGCTCGACACTTGGACAATTCTCTACTTAGCTCAGTCAATCATGTGTAGCAAAAAGTGGTCCCAACGCAGTGACCGATGAGTTAAATAAGCAGGGTATCATGATGGATCATCCAACGGCGAGGAAATGCTTCCATTAATGTAAATTTGTTCGTTATGGCACGGTCTCAACGTCCAAAAGTAGTCCATAATCCCATAAATGTGTTTTATAACCTTTATGGAGCATCATTCTAACGGTTGAGGTGCCTCCAACGGTCATCTAACTTCATCAGGGAGAAGTCCAATTATGTGTGGTCATGTTGTTCTAGCGAGGTTCAAATCCTCCGAACCTGCCTCCTGCGAGGTTCCAGTCTGCAAAGTCTTCCATCTGGTTTCTGTAACTTCTTGTAGCTTTTCCAACTTAGCCTTCTTTTTATTGAGCTTCCTTGCCTTCTTCCCTGTGATCTAAGTCTCTCTAATTGTTTCTGGAATCCTCTTTCCATTCTTATTCTTATCTTCCCCTAGCGTAGTGGCTTCGCACTGTTGAGGTGCCCTCAAAGATTTTGAAGTTAATATATCTTTTCTTAACACTTCCTAAGTGGGCATACTCCTTTATTGAATACATAAGTTCTTCAAGCCTTCTTGCATTCTTTCAACCTTGATATCTAATTCTCTTTCTTTTTGTTCCTCCTGCATTATTACTTTGCTCTGTTGCTTCGACTTATACTCTCATTCTTCTATTAGTCATTCTATTTTCTTAGCTATGAAATCCCTTAGTTCTTTCTTTTTCTTTTTTGTATCTTCTTCCTCTTCTTTCCTTTTGATCTGATCCTTCTCAATCCAAGTCTTACCTAGCAATAGTGGGAAAGGGGCGTTGTCCCCAACAAACCTAATGACTTCAAATTCTTCTTCAGTCGATGTTCCATGAACAATAATAGGTGCATTAGTAACTCTTCCACATAAGGTTATCATCTTTCCCTTAAACAAGCCTATCCTTCCTAACGAAGGTACCATAGTATGCTTTCCCAAGATTCCCCGAGTTTCTTATGTCATAATATTCACTTGTGTTTCTTCATCCAAGACACAATCTATGTCGAAGTCTTCTATTTTTGCACTTATGCATTGTTTTGCTTTCAGGATTTCTAGTAAACTGACATCTTTATGAACATCCATCGTTTCTTTCAATTGTGATAACGTAGTCTGAAATCCCTCTGACCATTTCTCTTTATGACTTTCTAACATGCCCGTAGTCTCTTGACTTTCCTCATATTTTTCTTGTCTTATGTTCATCCCTTCAACTTTAGAAATAATCCTTGGATAATCCTCAGCCTCGTGACCAACAACCTTGCAACAAAGACAAATAGGCTCTACCTCGGGACATTCCTTAGCAAGATGTCTCGACCTTCTACAATTATAACACAATGTCGATCCTCTTTTTCTTTTAAATGTTACCCAACCTTTTTTTTACTGCACACTTCCTCTAGGATCATAGTGTTGGACCTGTAATCTGCAAAAATTCTTTCTAGGTTCTTACATCCACTTATTAGTCCAAAAACTCTCTCTATGCATAGGAATAACATATCTTTCTTCATTTCCATTAAATTTACTCAAATCAACTCTTTCTTTCAACTATGCCCTAGTCTTCAGACTAAGATAGAATCTATTAAACATACTTAAGTTCATGATTTCAAAACAAAAATTTTCACTTATCTTTCTCTTGCCAAAGCACAAAGCTTTACCTCTTTTCTTTAGAAAAACTTAATTTCTTGGCACAAAGCTTTGCAAGTCAAGTAGAGTACTGCACACTTCAGCAGTAGATCTACGCACATAGCTTCTCTTTTTCTGTACTTCAGTTCCCAGCAATCACAATTTTAGGTCTCGGCAACAGAACCATTTGTTGGAATAGGGGCAGACCCAGGTTTCAACGCTTAACATCACACCAACAAAACCTCGAATGTCGTCCCTTTCAGCAACACCTGTGAAGCAGGCGAAATCTCACCCGAGGTAGAAGTAGGGGGAGTTACAGGACGCAAGTGTCTGTAACCAGGTTGGGACACAGATCTATGATAAAATCACTTCACAGAATATTCTATTAACACTTAGAAGGTGACATGCATTAGTTTATTAACCCTATTAACATCACAGAACTGAATCAAAAATAGATCTAGCGTAGTAACAACAAAAGATTATGCACCTTAAACACTTAGCACTTAGCACTATGAATCAGATCTAGCATTTTAACATAAGAAAAAAATTTAAGAAACACATACATATCCATTACACATCCTAATATAAGCACTAAGAAGATTCATAACAGGAATAACATAGCACAGAGAAAACCATGAGACACCATATATATGTGGTTCACCCCAGGGTGGGGCTACGTCCACAAACCGCTTCGCCTATTTATTATTCACCTAAATCTTACATTCACTCACTCATGTGCACTAAGCCACAGAGTCAACCTTCACACCAGACAGGAGATCTATGCACTAAGAACTAGATCCTCCTTCCAAAACTATGTCAATGCATAGAGCCAGCTCCCTATCAATCACAAAGCTTTAACGCACATACATTCATTTTCACAAAGCAACTCTGTCCACACAGAACTACATTCACTTTGCTAGCTAGCTACTTCTACAATAAATTCATATTTATTTATATTTTACAACCCCTTACAGTAAGTCTTAATCATGGTAAAACCCCATGGGCCAACATCCCATAAAACCCATTACAAAACCCTATAGGACCCTTTACTAGGTCCACTTAACCATCAAAATCAGTGAGATCCATGATCTCAGCTCCTCTTGGGCTCTCCTTCTTCGACCAACATGTCAAAGTCCTAAAGTGGGTCAAAGATGACTAAGATTCCCCAAAACTTGGTCGAGGGCCAACATAAGTCCTTGTTTGGGTCTGCAATCTTCATTAGAGGCGCATTGGTTAGAAGGTATTTCATCTCTTGAAATATTTCTTCACATTCTGATGTCTAAATGAATTTAATCCCCTTTTCTGAAGGGAGGTGATTGGGAAACCAATCTTAGAGAATCCCTTTATGAACCTCCTATAGTATCCTGCTAGGCCCATAAAGGATTTGATATTAGACACATCCTTTGGGGTATGACAATCCATGATGGATTTAATCTTGTCAATATCAGCTCCCACTCCTCTTCAGATATAACATGGCCTAAGTAATGGACTTGTTTCTGGAAAAATTCAAACTTACTAAGCTTATCATAGAGTCAATGGTCTCTTAGTACTTGGAGTACTAGCTTGATATGTTCTCCATGCTCTTCCCTATTCTTGGAATACATTAGGATATCATCAATGAAAACCAACACAAACCTATCCAAGAACTTTCTGAATACGTTATTCATTAAGCACATGAAAGTGGCTGGTGCATTGGTAATCCCAAATGGCACCACCACAAATTCATAGTGACCATATCTTGTCCTAAAGGTTGTCTTGTGGATGTCTTCATCTTTAATTCGGACCTTATGGTATCCAGACCTCAAGTCAATCTTGGAGAATATTGTAGCACCCCTTAATTGTTCAAACAAGTCATCGATCCTTAGAAAGGGATACTTATTCTTGATGGTCATCTTATTGAGTTGTCTATAATATATGCACAATCTGAGTGTGCCATATTTCTTTTTCACAAACAAGGATGGTGCTCCCCATGGAAACACACTAGGTTGAATGTGGCCTTTGTCCAACATCTCCTTCATCTATAGTTTGAGCTCAACTAGCTTTGGTGTACTCATTCTATAGGGTGTTCTAGACATTGGCACCGCTCCTGGTACAAGTTCTATTGAAAATTCAATATCCCCTCTTGGAAGTAGACCCGATACCTCTTCTGGGAATACATATTTATATTCTCTTAATATGAGATGGTTCTCTAGGATGGGTTTGTCATTATCAACGGAGTTTAGTACTTGTATTGCGTACAAGGGGCGTCCCTTTCTGCAATACTTCTTCATTTGGAGGGATGATATTTGTCTCACTAACACATGATTTTGAACCCCTTGTAGGGTTATCCTTCTTCCTTCTTCATTGTCACACTCCAAAGTTTTACTATAATAGTCCAAATTGGTTTTTTGGGCATCCAACCAGTCCATGCCAATCAGCAGGTCATAAGATCCTAGAGGAAGTATGTTTAGGTTCGCTTGGGTGGGAAACCCACTTATAACAAATTGGCATGTTGGTATGACCTATGTTACTTTTATTTTGGTTCTAGTGGCTAGTTGTACCAGCCATGATTTAATATGTTTAACTTATTGCAATTTACATTTCTCAACAGTTTGAGGGACATCATAACTCAAATTAGAACCAAGTTCAATTAAAAAGGAAACAGGATGGTTGGAAATCGTACCTTCCATCTCCACCACCAAAGCTTGGTGGTCAACTTGTCTATTATCCAAGGCTGCATAAATTTGTGGCATGCTCCTAGCCACATCATTGATTGTGGTAGCCTCTTGGATGTTGTATACCCTCCCATTGTTATGTTGCCTATGCGGACAGTGCCTCGGCAGATGTTCCTCTCCACAACCCCAACATTTCAAGGGCTCTCTCTTCATGTTATCAGTCTTACTTGGAGCTACTCTGAATGGTTTGTTTCCACTCTGGGATGGAAAATTTTCTTGATCCTAGAGCTCTTCCCATGGTTCTTAAATCTCAAGGATTTAAACCCCTTCTTCTTGAATCCCGAATTGTTTTTCTTCTTCCAGTCTTCATGGGGTTTTATCTTATTCTTGAATTCCTCATAGCAATACCTTGTTTTTCGAAGAGTATCTTCTAAATTCTTTGGCTCATCAAACTCAATTTTGTCCCGATAGGACTTAGGTAATTCACTAATAAAGTGTTGCATATTTACTTTTTCATCCTTTATATAGGGCACATACCTTATCATCTCAAGGAATTTGTTGATATATTCATCTATGGTGAGTTGTCCGAGCTTGAGTTCATAGAAATCCTTAGTCTTTCCATCAAATTACTTTTCTGACAGGTACTTCTTCTTGAAGTATGTCTCAAACTATTTCCATGACAAGTCCTTCTCATGGATTCCTTTCACATTCCTAAGGTCCTCCCACCAAATGGAAGCTTTACCATTCAAGTTGAAAATGGTTGTCTGGGCCTTTAAGTTTTTCGAGTAGTCATGGACTCTGAAGTAATTCTTCAAGCCAAGTAGCCAAACTTTTTCTTCTTCCCCCTTCTTAATCTCTCCATCAAAGGTGGGTGGTTTGGATTTCTTGAATTCTTTAGGGTCGTGACTCTTGGATTGTTTCCTCTTCTTTCTTTTTGTCTAGGAATGGGAACTAGTTTTTCCACTAGAATATTCCTTGGAGTTGTCAATTTCCTCATCAAAGGAGTCTTCCAGTGAATGTCTCTTGGCTCCATGTTGGGCCTTCTTTGAGGTGCTCCTCCTGGTGTGGCCACTTTCTGCATCGTGCTTTTGTATCTCAGGTGGACTTGGGATTGTCTTAGTATGATGCATGTCCACATGACTGGAAGTTGGACCATGTTACAATTTAATTTGTATATCTAATAGACTTTGCAGTAGGACTACATTAATTTCAGTTTTTTTTTCCTGCTTCTTGATCATCCTTTCATTGTTATCCTTATAACTCTGTAATTCTGCCATGAGGATTCTTACAGTTTTGGCCAAATCTGGAGGGGTTTACACCACCCTCCTTTCATCATATTATTCCTCTCTATTGTGGGAGATTTCCCCCAACTCCTAATGTGTCACCATCCTTTACGTTGTAGTTATCTTGTTGTTCACTAACTGCTTGAGTGTTGATAAAACATTTTATGTTAGTTACTATTTCACCAATTCATGAAAAACACATATCATTGCAAGGTGAAGTCATTTCTTTATTTGGAAACAATAGCAACCTATAGTGCAGACTTCCAAAACATCTATCAATAGTAGAAGGTTTCGTTCCTCTCTTCAGTAGAGGTTCAGACAAGTTTCTTAAAGAAGGGGGGTAAGGTAGGGTGTTACCCCATAATTTCTCTAATAATGTTTTTATGTGACTCGTGCATGAGCCCAATAATGCCAAGTGTTGTTTCCATGCTCTGATACCAATTTTTAACACACCCAACCCATTAAATAACCTTTCTAGGGATGGGGCATCAAAATTTCATTTTTCCTTGGTCCATTTTCGGTCCCTTACTAAGAAAAACCCTCTTATTATGCTCCCTCGAAGTTTACATCTTCCACTACATGATAAACCATCTAGCAGGGTCCTCCTTGTGACCTCAGGATGAAAACCGAGAGCTAAGAGTCTTCTCAGGGATTTTTTTGGCACTTCGGAACTCCCGGACTTCGAGAGTTCTAACGGTGTTGTCGAATTCCCATATTTACGAACAGCGGAGGGGATCAACAGTCCACATCCTTTGTCGATATCTTAGGGTTAAAAAGGGGGCTTCGGCATTTGGCATGCAACACTCTTTTTTTCTAATCCGCGAAGTCCTAAAATCTCGCCATGTGGCCTTAGCCATTCAACGATCAATGTTTAGAGTTGAACATCCTACATTTTTGGCATTTCGGCGATCGACGATCACCGTTGGAATTTTGGCGTTCGGTGATCAACGATCCTCATTGTACCTTCCTATGACATACTATGCTCAAATATTCCAAACTCCCAAAATTAACCAAACTCCCGAAGTCTTGGACACATCACAAGCCATTTTGGCCAGGCGGGCACGAACCAGAAGATGACATGCGGCGAGGGTCAAGGGATGACATGTGTCCTCATTAGGGGGTGACACATGTCATGCTCTAATATCATAAAGGGTCTATCAATTATTCGTATCCAGATAACACTTGGCACGTGTAATGTGGGTCCACGTCACATTGAATGACATCATCATGCCATGTCATCTTGAACCGATAACTGCCCAGCCCTTCAATCTCATGGTCAGTAGGAGTCCATGTGGATCCACAAATCTACGGCTCTTGTTACTTCCCAGCTCCGAACTTCAGATATTTCCAACTCCTCACATCGTGAATTCCCCGAAGAGCTAAGTCTCCAGACTCTCTAATCTGGCACCAAGTTTCCTCATCCTACCAACGACCGAGATTCATTTTGGCATTCGCGACTTCAAAGGTTTTCACATTCGGTAGGTTCTTGGCCATGTTCCTCCAGAGTACTATGTCTCTGGACTATGGGATCGCTTGCCACGTGCCCTCTCATCCAAAGACTATAATTCGATGGACAACCTTAKACAGGGGACAAGTAAGGGCCACGTGTCGCTTCACGACGTGTTCCCAGTCGGTTGGGTAATCAAGGGTGGGCTTCTTAGATAAACATCTAGGAGGAATCCCGAAGGATATGAATATTGATGATCCACATCACTTCAAAAGTTTGGCATTCTAGAGTTCGACCTGTATCTCTCGACTTTCCCTCCAGACCACGCCAGATCTATCACCATGTGTGCTTAGCGTTCACGTCCAATATTTACTCTAGCGTGCAGAACTCCAGGGAAACTTGCGCGTCCCTATACCGCCGAATACCCAAACTTATGGATAATCGTTGATTTGTGGACATGTATCCCTCCATTTTCAACGGTCCCAATTTACTCCGTGACTCTGGCATTCGGGAGTTTCAGTGTTATACCACTCCTATTCTCCCGAAGTAGGACTTCATCGAAGAACTTAACACTTCACTTCCTAAGTCCAATCTAACAACTGAGATGGATCCAAACTGGATCCCCAAATCAAATTCCCTCATCAATTCATGACTTCGGCCTTCGATTGTTTTCGAGGATTGTGGGGTCACAAGTATCGAAGTCCCAAAGCCGAAAGAGCTATATCCTTTCATACTAGCGCAAGGTTCCTAGGCCCTTGTCACATGGGTCCTTTGGGAAATCTTATGGGCTAAGCGCAAATCATTTTTGCAAAAAATGGGTTAAGGACATAGGCATGAGCCCTCAGTCAGATGGGTAGTTCATCTGAAGGGGAAACACCCTTCTCCCACAGAGATGAACTTGACATTCCCGCTAAGGAAAATTCAATGGATCAGAAAGACTCAAGCGTTTTAGTTACTCCTACCCCAACTCTCCAGCGGACTCACATCCCATGACTCTCTAGCAGCTAAACTGAGATAAATCAAAGATCATATAGATATAACAGTTTACAGAAACCAAATATCATTTCTAATAACTTTTCAAATACTTAAATACTTAATCATAAACACATACATTTCATCATAAAATCCAATATATTACACAGGGTATGAAAATACTTATCAGAACTGGAAAATGTGAAGCAATTGTTGAAAGGGGTTCTCATTTCCTCCCAACCATAGGCACAACCACTCCTACCAGATTTACCACTGGCCACGCTTGAGCTAGACCATGATGCTCTGAGAGAGATTCTTTATCTTTGCTCCACGACAATCAAGGACGAAGGTTACTCTCATCCTCTCGTAGGAAATTGGAAATTGGTTTTCTCTACTCCAAGCAAGGAGGTTTGCATGAGTACTTCCTCAGTCACTCTTTAGCCTTGTTTATCATCTTGTAGCCAAACCCTTCTCGTGGCTTCTTTCAACCAAAAATTATCTTACTGCTCATATTTTCCTCTCAACTCCAAAGTCGAAGTATGCTTCTCTTCTCTTCTCGGGAGCAAGGATGATTTTAGGGGATAAATTTCACTCATGGGCTAATTTTCCAAGGTTTTTCCCAAAAACATATTTGTTATTCTCAAAATAATTCGCCCAAATTCTATAGGATAAAATTATTTTACCTTAAAAATCGCCAAAATTTTATACAAACTATATAAAATCCTTATAAATTTGAATAATTTTTGAAAAATATCGCCAAACATTTATAGTTGGCATACAAAAGATTAGCAAGATTCGCCAAGGTTTCTACATTTTAAAATAATTTTTCATCCTTAAAATCATCCCTGCTCGGGAGAGTGTTTTCTCTACTCTACTATCTTGCAGATTTGTCTCTGTCCCCAAATTACCTTCTTTCTTTCCTTCCTTAGCAAGGTTGTGTGGGTCTGAATCCCAATTCGTGGTTAGGCCTGGAAGCCTTACACATGGGTACCCTGCCCCATATCCTCATTAACTCTTGAGGATGGTCTTCCAACTACCAACATGATTCGTAATTCATTTATGGGTCAAAGGACTGTTGAGCAATTACACCTAGTAGGTATTGGTATGGTGAGGGTAATCTCAACCATACTTGGTTTCCCCTCATCATCTCTCTCATATCATACATGATCTATCTTGGAAAACTTCCCCCTTTCAGCAGTTGTGCAACACATATCAAATTTATATTAATAACAGAAAATTCATACATTGACACTTTTATACAAGGGTTCATCAAATCAAACATTCACACATATTTAGTCTGCCATAGTCTCTTGGCCAATTATAGTTATATTTACAAATTGGGGGAAACAGAGGTATTATAGTAGTGCAATGCTAGAACACAACAAACTCAACAAATTAATGGGTCTACATGTACACAGTATGGGAGTTTGAGGTAAACTCCTAAGAGGAGGTGTTGGACATGTGGAGAGATGCGCTTTTAGCAAGAGTGTCCACATGCAGTGAGAGGATATGCTCAGGAGAATATCTAGACCACTATTGGTGAGTTGGATAAATCCCACATGATTTATCTAGTGGTGAACAACCTCTAGGATAATCATCAATCAATGGTGCTTGAGATGATACATAAGATTATGGTATATTTTTTTCATTATTGATAGATCCAGGAGCAACATAAATTTTTATTTCATATAATGCATTATCTAGATGTGGGATGATGGCAAGTAGTCAAGAGGATTTTAATTAGGTTGAAATGGATTCTTGTGTTAAACAAGGGGTAGGGTAGTTTATTGGGGTATGTGACACCCAAGTGTCATTGTAAACTACCACCTTAGCATTCGATGATACGATCATAGGTATGGACTGGTAAGAAACCCATGAGACAATGTTATATTTTAATGATAAAATGATTAATTGTATATATGACTCACGACAAAAAATAATTCTAGCAGGGACTAATATTGGAGTGTCTCTAAGATTTATTTCCATGATGCCACTGAAGAAAAGTCTTAGGAAGGTTTGCAAGTTGTATGATGTGACAGCTATGAACAAGACAAAGGATATGGCAAATCCAGTTCAAGATCTTGTATGATCAAATTTTTATGGCATGTTTCCATAAGAGTTACCTGGACTACCACCTAAGTGGGAGTTGGAGTTCACAATTGAACTCAAAACAAGAAATTAGCCTACCTCGAATGCTCCTTATCACACGAAAACCCTATTGTGAAAGTTGTATATACAAATCCAAGAATTGTTAGATTTGGAATTTATTTGTCCTAGTATATCACCATAGGGAGCGCTGACGATCCTTATAAAGAAGAAATATGGATCATGGAGACTTTTTATTTACTATCAACATGTGAACAAAGAAACCATAAGAAATCAATATCCACTGCCCATGATTGATTATATGTTTAATAAAATGAAAGATGTAACTTTATTTTAAACTATTGACTTGAGATTGGGATATCATCAATTAAGAATTAGGGAAGAGGACATCCATGAGACGATATTTAAGACATGTTTTGGTTATTATGAGTTTTTAGTGGTGCCATTTGGGTTGACAAATGCACCATCTAGGTTTATGAGTTTTATGAATGGGGTGTTTCGAAAATACCTTGATAAGTTTGTGCAAGTGTTTTTAGATGATATTTTGATATATTCAAGGACACCAGAGGAGCAAGAAGAGAATTTAAGGCTACAATTGCAGTATTTTAGAGATAATAAGGTGTATGCTAAACTATGTAAGTATTCTTTCTTTGAATGATAGATACATTTTTTGAGTCACATCATTTCATGAGAAGGAATTGTTGTGGATCCAACAAATATAGAAGTTATTATGGAATTCCTGACAGCTACAAATGTATATGAAGTACATATTTTTATGGGTTTAGGAAAATATTACAAGATATTTCTAGAACATTTTTCGAAGATTTTGAATCCTATCACATAATTGCAAAAGAAAAATAATAAATTTGTCTGGGTGTAGCAGTGTGAATAGGTGTTCAACAAGATTAAATAGTTGTTGACGAGAAATACCATATCAAAGTTACCAAACATGGATCAGGATTTCTAGTTTGTATGGATGCTTCAAAATAAGGATTGGGCACCGTCCTAATGCAAGAAAGTAGGATTATTTCATACACTTCAAGGAAATTGAGACCACGTGAAGAGAATTATATTTTTTGGCATTTGGCACTTTAGAGTAAAACAATTTTATCCTATATAATTTGGGCGAGTCATTTTAGAAAAATAAAAGGAAATTGGTGAATCTATTTTTGGAAAAAAAAAAACATGGAAAATTAGCCCATAGATCAAATTTAGCCCTGAAAATCTTCCCCCCCCCCGCGGTGAAAAAGATGTTTGGGTATATAAAATTATATGATGCATGACTTATAAATCTCTACATTAGTGCATTCACTGAGGATTTGGAGACATTACTTGGTCGGGAGAAATTTTGAACTGAAGACAGATCACAATGGACTTCAACATATATTTACGCAAAGTAATTTGAATTATAGATAGAGAATATCGTCAAAATTATTGAGTGAGTATGATTTTGACATAACATGTATTAAAGGAACGTTAAACAAGGTAGCATATGCCTTGAGTAGAAGACCTTGGATCTTCTCAACATTACCTTTACATACAAATCTTAGAGAAAATATAATGAAATTACAATAAAATGACACATGGTATGCAGAAGTAAAGACAACATTAGAAAATGAAGTAATGAGAATTCCCAAGTATGAGGGATATGTTTTCGATAATGATGGATTATTAAGATTTTGCAGAAGGATTTATGTACCTCCAAATGAAAAAAATTGTAAGTTGATACTCAGGGAATCACACGGGACAGTATGTGTGGCTCATCCTAAAGTGAAAATTTCAGGAATCAATACTTATCTTAAAGTGTATACGCCTTGGTGAATCTTACTAATTCTTAAAATTCCAACCATAAAATGTTTGGCAATATTTCTGTAAAAATATTAAAATATATAAATATTTTATATAATTTCTAAAAACATTGGCATTTGTTAGAGTAAAACACTTTTATCCTATATAATTTGGGAGAGTCATTTTAGAAAAATGAAAGGAAATTGGTGAATCTATTTTTGGGAAAAAAAAACATGGAAAATTAGCCCATAGATCAAATTTAGCCCTGGAAATCCCGCCCCCCGTGAAAAAAATGTTTGGGTATATAAAATAATATGATGCATGACTTATAAATCTCTACATTAGTGCATTCACTGAGGATTTGGAGACATTACTTGGTCAGGATAAATTTTGAACTGAAGACTAATCACAATGGACTTCAACATATCTTTATGAAAAGTAATTTGAATTATAGATAGAGAAGATCATCAAAAATATTGAGTGAGTATGATTCTGACATAACATGTATTAAAGGAACGTTAAACAAGGTAGCATATGCCTTGAGTAGAAGACCTCGAATCTTCTCAACATTGCCTTTACAAACAAATCTTAGAGAAAAGATAATGGAATTACAATAAAATGACACATGGTATACAGAAGTAAAGACAACATTAGAAAATGAAGTAATGAGAATTCCCAAGTATGAGGGATATGTTTTTGATAATGATGGATTATTAAGATTTTGCAGAAGGATTTATGTACCTCCAAGTGAAAAAATTTGTAAGTTGATACTCAGGGAATCACACGCGACAGTATGTGTGGCTCATCCTAAAGTGAAAATTTCAGGAATCCATACTTATCTTAAAGTGTATACACCTTGGTGAATCTTACTAATTCTTAAAATGCCAACCATAAAATACTTGGCAATATTTCTGTAAAAATATTAAAATATATAAAGATTTTATATAATTTCTAAAGAAAAGGGCATTTGTTAGAGTAAAACACTTTTATCCTATATAATTTGGGCAAGTCATTTTAGAAAAATGAAAGGAAATTGGTAAATCTATTTTTGGAAAAAAAACATGGAAAATTAGCCCATAGATCAAATTTAGCCCTGAAAATCTCCCC
>SNQJ01S0023460.1:235797-247707 GCA_010110895.2 Picea sitchensis
AAAAAAAACATGGAAAATTAGCCCATAGATCAGATTTAGCCCTGAAAATCCCCCCTACCCCCCGTGAAAAAGATGTTTGGGTATATAAAATTGTTATTATTTTGGAGTGGAATGAAGAAAGATGTAGTATATTACATGGCTATATGATTTGAATGTTATCAAGTAAATGCTAAGCATTGGCATCCAACAAGATTATTACAGCCACATGCAATACCAAAATTAAAATAGGAAGTTATTTCGATGGACTTCATAGTGAGATTTACTATGAAATCAAGGAGACATAATTCAATCTTAGTAGTAGTGGATAATTTAAAAAGAGTGAACGTTTTGTTCCAATAAATAATACCTATCATGCACCAAAAATAGAAAGAATATTTATAATCGAGATAGTAAGAATGCATGGAATTCTGAAAAATATTATTTCAGATAGAGGTTTGGTGTTTACAAGAAGATTTTGGAATAGTTTCTAAGAAGCTCTGGGAACACAATGTAATTTAAGTATTCCATATCATCCTAAAATATATGGATAGAAGAAAGAGTAAATATATGTTTCATATGTATGTAATGGACCAAAAGAATCGTTGGTAAGAGTATTTACCTCTTGTGGAAAATGCATGCAATAACAATTATCAAAGTTCAATTAAGATGGCACCTTTCGAGGTTTTGTATGATAGGACCTTTAGAACTCCTGTTATGCGGGAGAGACTTGAAGATAGATTTCTAATTGGACCAAAAATCATTAAAAAAATGGAAGAGAAAATGAAAACAAACTATAAAAGATTGAAAGAAGCTCAAAATAGACAGAAACGCTCTGTGAATGCACATAGAACATATAGAATTTACAAAGGTGGCAAAGTGTATTTGCGAGTTATATCACAAAATATTTTGATTAAATTTGGCAACAGATCCATGTTGTCACCACATTATGTGGGGTCATTAAGATCACCAAAATATTATAATATGTTTCTTATCATATTTCATTACCATCATCTCTAGATCATATGCATGATGTTTTTTATGTGTCTACTTTGCAACATTATATTTCATATCCTTCTCATGTTATTAGTTTGATTCATTTGCAAATGTCGAACAAGGGGTACTTGAAGGACAAATCAATCGACATACTATACCATCGAACTTGACATCTTAAGTGTCATATGGTCAATCAAGTAAAGGTCAATTGGGATAGTTATAGTCCCAGCTCATATACTTGGTAAGACATGACTCATATGCATAAACGGTTTCCTTATTTATTTTAGAACTTTGGGATGAAGTTTCCTAAAAAGGGATCTATGTAGTGCTCTCATTTGGTTTGACTTTATTTTACTAATATGTTATTATTATTTTAGGGCATTCTAGTTACAAGAATGACCCAATCAGTTGATGGACACATTATGGATGATGTGATCTAGACTTTCGATTAGTCATCGTTTGAGTATTGTTTAATGTGTACATATATCTTTTATAGTTTGTTCTTTGATAACCTTGTGCTACTGTGGAATATTGAAATTGAATACATGGTTACATGATGAAATCAATTATGTTATATGATGGTATTGATAGTTTTTTAAGTGCAACAGGAAGAACCACATGTGCATATGGACTTCGGAATGAGTCAAGATATGAAGACCAAGGATGGGGTCGGGTTATTTATAATTGACATGTATATTACATTTTTTATTGTTTATTCATGACCATTAGATAGTACTATTTGATATTTTTGTCTCTAGATGTGTGTAGAGACAATGAAACATTTCCCAAATAAGCTTACATATGGGAAAAGGGTTGTAAAAAAGGTTGTGATATGTTCACTACCATTAGGGAGAGGAGGTCTAAGTTTCCTATTCCTAATAGCTTGAAAAACATATGTTCTATGTTTTTACTTGGAGGTTACGCATTACCATAAAGGTCGGCTATGGATTCGTTCACTTACGAGGTCTTGTTGTGAGGTGTGCAATAAGATTTCAATACGTATTCTTTGGTGATCATTAGTCTCTCACTAGTGGTGAATGAATTGGGTTATCTAAGTCCCAACCATGGAACCATCCCCCACCATTGAAAAATGATTCTTGAATGGAATATGTGAACATGGCACCTTTGGTACATACCGGTAGGTAGTACTTGAATGGAATGTAGGGGAATGGTGCCTTTGGTATCATGTACTTGAGGAGTTGTAGATTTTATGTCTAGCTCTTGGTGAAGGGTATTTGAAGAGTTGTAGTGATCATGTCTGGCTCTTGGTATAGAATACTTGAAGGCTCTGAATGAACTCGATATCACCCTTGGTATTGACTTTGATTCGATGTTTGTATACTTTGCAGAAAAGAATCCTTTAGCATATGAGTTTTATTTTAGGATGGGAAATAGAATTAACTTGCATAAGTGGTTTGATTGATCATATAGAGTTATGCACATTTTTGTAAAAGATAAATAAAACTTACTTTTATAATTGGAAATAGAAATGCATCTAGAAAAGGATGAGTTAAATAGAAAGAAAGTGATTTTATTTAATAGAAAATAACAATTTCATGTTCACCCATTCAATGAGGAAAAAGAAAAGGGATCTAGGGAATGGGTACGAGTAAAATTAGCAGAATCTTTTGGGATGTGATGAATAATCTCTATTTTTCATTTTAAATAAAAGAATTACTTGTTCATGGAATGACACATGCGTGGATGAATAATATGCAATCGGTAATTAAAATAATTAGTATTTTTCATGATATGGAAAAATGGCATGAGCCTTAAAGGCTATATAAGAAAGGAGGATTGGAGCTAAGAGATCATCTTTTTGCACCCTAACGTTGAATCAATGTCACAATGCTACTTGCTTTATTGGTGAGTTGGTGTTGAGTTTAGTCTCAAGAATGTGCTAGTACCAAATAGATGGGGACATCAAACACTATGGTGTCCCATCCACACATTATACATGTTATTTTTTGTACTCTTCTCATACATCCCATTGCTTCTTGAGGGTCTTTGGGGAAGAAAAGTACCCAATTGAAATTTTGTAGGGTGGTCAACTGGTACGAAAATTATATTTTTGGAAAAGGATAATTGGACCTAATACTTGGAGAAAGATGGGAACTGAAGAATCATTAAGGGGGTATCCTTTACAACCGTCTACAAATAGGTATGTCAATCTGAAATTCATAGAGGTATTTTCATTTATTTGGAAAATTGAGAATTAGTATTTGGGATTTGAAATCGGTGAAAATTTTACAAGGGAATTAGCATGTGTTTTAAGAGTTGAATTTTCTTATTAGAACCCTTAGCATAATATTTGGGACCATCCTAACTCCTATAGAAAATCCCACAGTGAATTATTGCTTAAGAAAAATTCTAGGAAACAATTTTTGAATTATTTTTCCATACAAACATAGGTGATCGCACCCTATAAAATCCACAATCATGGTAAACTGCTAGTTACCCTTATAAAACCTATAGTCATAACCTTCTAACTTTTGGACATAGTGGTATGATATTTTCATTGATGTCAATAGATTGAAGGTGATGAGATCAAAGCTCGGGAGAAATAACGTAGAAGGTCGCGCAAAATCTCGATCCTACACAAAAGAATCCCTTGTAAAGGGTCGAGTTACAACAACTATTAGATTAGTTCTGGATATATCCTAATAGTCATATAGAATCAAGTGGAAGGATAGGATAAGCGGACCCCATAAGACACGAAGTCTTGAAACCTCTGAACTCGTGAAGTATACGTCGACCGTCATATCTCGTGGAGAAAATTCGGGTCAGTTTTCAGTCATTGGATCAAGAAGGAGATAGAAAGTTTTGGTACTCTGGAGCTTCACCACTTCGGCGGTTACTAGAAACAAGTAAGAATCCACGAAATCCTGAAGTTATGAAATAAGCACTAACCCTCGATCTAGAATGGAA
Organism: Picea sitchensis; assembly: GCA_010110895.2. Lineage (NCBI taxonomy): Eukaryota > Viridiplantae > Streptophyta > Pinopsida > Pinales > Pinaceae > Picea > Picea sitchensis. The sequence goes on from SNQJ01S0023460.1 coordinate 239,698, forward strand.
ATGTTGAACCACCATATCACACTAAAGAAAAGAAGGTGGCCAACTCCAGTGCTTACCACTCTAACGAAAATAAGTCTGAAACATGTAAGTTTACTCGTGTTAGAAATAATAAGTGTGCTCGTTTAACCATAGACAATATAGCAATATTGTCACCCAATCATAGGCCAAAGCCACCCCGGAGCACTGATAGCGAGAATAATTCTGGAAGCAAACCCTAGATCCAAAATCCAATCAAGCTAGCGTACCACTCTCCAGAGCTAGCGTACCAATCAAAAATTCATAACCATAACCAAGAAAAATTCCAATCCTAAAACTGAAAATACTAGTTGCAGTAGCTACAATTGCAGCTACTCTCCAAACTTGTGCACTTACTAAATTTCTGCAATTGCGAGTTGTGTGTGTACAAATGAGCTCTGGCATCATGTATTTATACTACTCTTTCTTAGTTGTCTGGGACGAATTCTCTTTCTGGAGGCTAAAGACTCAATATTGATTATTTTCTTTAGCTGACTTGTCTTCTAGGGTTATGTCCAAATCTTTAGGGTTTCCTCTTGATTTCAAGAATATTCTATTCTTGTTAGGGTTACACATGGAGTTTAATACCTCCATCATCTACCATAATATTAGAACTCCCTCCTAGATAGGGAGGTATTGAAAACAATGATATTGAGCACAAACATACCATTCAACTGGTAGCATCCTCATAACCACACAGACTATCTCATGATCAAATAACTAGCACCATCATCACTATCAGTATCATCTAATAGCATCAAATGCATCATTTCTCGAAGCCATACTCCATCTGATTAATCAGGCATGAGAATCAATAAGTCACTCACTCCATAGAGTGATACAAGAACCATTCTTCTAATCCGAACATATGTCCTAGAAGAATAATTGTTCTAACAGATTATGTAGGCCACACCATGGGCTACAATGACTATTCTTCTAATCCGAACATATTTCCTAGAATAATAACTGTCCTGGACCATTTTCCTCTTGAAGAATATCTGTCCACCATCACACTAACTATCCATATAGCTGGTAATCATTTCCAACACTACTGATAGTCTTCATGGAAATTAGAACAATGCCATTCAATAGAACACAAATGTGTCTATCCATAGTAGCACACAACTACTATCCAGTGGTACACAACCACACCAAGTAGCACACTTCTATTTAACCAGTGGAACACATCCACCACAGTGGCATACAACTATTGTCCAGAGGCATACAGTCTCTACAGTAATCATATCATCTGATTTCAACCTGCATAACAAAATCATGATACAAACTGATTCATTTGGGTCATTATTCCACTCACATCTGTGAGATCTGGAAGAGAATCTTCCCTCAGAAGGTAAAGCATCAGCCATGGGCTATCTAGACTATTCTTCTCAATCATAGAAGAATAATTTTCATTGATTTGTGAGCCTGGACCATTCACCTAATTGGGTCATTCCTCTGGCACTAATCATAGTGCAACCTGGAGAGAATGAGTTTTCCCTAGGGATTCCATGTCCCTGATTGTTTAACCTCGACCATTCACCTAACTGGGCCATTCCTCCGGAACTAATCATAGTGCAACCTGGATAGAATGATTTTTCCCTGGGGAATGATTGTCCTGCACCAACCTCCAAAACAGACCATTCTTCGAAACTAATCACAACTGTGAACTTCGAAACAATGAATTCCCGGTGAGGTGGACCATTCTACTTGACCACTACTTAGAGTAAATTCCAAGAAGAATGATTGTCCTAGACCATTCCCCCACACTGGCCACAAGGGGAATCACTATCTATGGTACATCAACAATCTATCAGACCATTTTCATTACGAAAATGATTGTCTAATCCGGACCATTTTTTGAACTAGAAAATTCATGTCCATTAGAAATCTCAAACCACTTTCCGAACTGGAAAGGAATTTCTCATCCTGGACCATTTTTTGAACTGAAAAATGAATTTCCATAAATCAATAACACATCAGTGCTCCCTCCCAAACTGGGAGAAATCTCTTCATTTTTCAATAAGGAAGTCATCTCCATGAGCCCCAACTTGTTTCTTAAGTACGCAAACTTTTCATCTTGGACAGAGGCTTTACCAAAATATTTGTTATCTTCTCATCTATGGAGATATATTGGAGAACCACTTCTCTTTTCTGGACTTCATCACGAAGAATATAATTCTTGATCTCAATGTACTTCGGTCTGTCATGGAACACTGGTTTTCTCTGAAGGCTTCATATAGCTCCGATCATTATAATATATCATGGTCGAGTTAGACACTTGTGTTTCCTGCTAGCTCATGAAAACGTGGAAAAGCTCAAACTGAAACATATCCAATTAGCACTTCTTATGTCATCGTGATATTTTTCCATGGATTAGAAATCCATCATCTCATACTTCTGAGTAACTATTCGGATACGCTATCTCTACTATAGAAATTTTTCACCACGCTTATGTTGTATATGAGATACACTACATTAGATTGTTTGAATCCATGCAAGGTATTCTTATATCTGCATACATGGGTCTATTTTTGGTATAAGCTTCTTTCTCACTTGCTTTATTTGGGAAGAACAGTCTTTTACATGTAAATTCCAATCCATGGATACTAGTGAGTTGTCGTTATAGTTTTTCTCCCTCCTTCTGGAAGAACCTATGAATCTTGTAATGCTTCTTACATACATGGTTCTTTATCATAACTTTCATTTCTTCTTTTTGATTTCTTCTAGTGGGTTCAAACCAAGCTGGTAGTCTTGTGATTCTCGGTATAATAACTGGCTTTTCTGGATTTTCTTTCTTTCTGGGAATCTTCGTGTTCTTCCTCATGTCTGTCTTTAGCTCTTGGGTCCATGGGTTCTTCTATATGCCATGAATATTCCAACTTCTTCCTTTCATCATAGAATCATGGATGTAGATGGAAAACCAAGGATAATTTAAGGCTTCTTTTTGAAGAAGACTTCTTCTAGAGTCAAACTAAACACGTGATGCTTATCATGGTTGCTACTTTCAATTGGAACATGGATAGATAATTCATAATCCTCAATGGATCATATCATTTAGGATTAGCTCCCTCCTAATCCTTGCTTTATGCATGAATGCATTCTTTTCCTTTGGAATTTTGTAATCATCTCCCTCCATCTAAGAGATTCCACGCTTATGTATGCATCCTTATTGCCTTCTGCAACGTGTCACAAGTATTTTTCTAATTTCCTCTTGATTGTTGACTTCTTTCTGTTTTGACTTCTTCTGGGTATCTTCAAGTTTGATTCTGATTTTGACTTATCTGGAAGTTGTTACTTATATAATAGCTTCCACCGGAATTGCTACCAAGGGTTGTCAACGTACTTCATCTTTTCATGTGTGTTTCTTGACTTGTGGTCATCATGATAGTAATCCTTATCCTACTATTCTTCCATTGTTATTGTTTCACTTGAACATCTTGTATTCTAAGAAATAGATATACAGTATATGTACAAAAGCTATGTAAACATGGTATGTACAAGAACTTTGAAGAATATTGTTACCTTGACTTGCAAGAAGAAGTTTGTTTTATCCTGCTTGGCCTTCTTTGAGGGTTTTCTTTCTTCGACAACTAATGCTTCGTATGTTTCCTTCCTTAAGCCAAACTTCCTCTTATTCCTGAAATTATTGAATTTTGTTGTGAAGGCTTGATCATCATATTTCTTTTGGGATTTCTCTTTTGTGCTAATCCTTGATTCTTCTTGTGCTTAGCAAGTCCAAAGTTCTTCAAATATGAGATACTCTAGTCTTGTGTTCATGCTTGCGGCAAATTCATCCCATGTCTTGGGAAGGCTGTTGAGTACTATATTTATTGGTTCCTTGAAATCATTTCTTCAATAGCTTGTAGTTGATATTTTAACTGAGATATTCTCACAAAGTATGATGTTATGATTTCATCATCATTCATGTCACGAAGCTAATTCTTTAGATTCATTACTTGTCCAAATTTTCTGACGTAGAAGAGATTAGTTAGGGCATCGTACATCTTCTTAGATGAGTCAGGATGAGATATGTAGGGTATCCAATAGTTTTTTACAGATTCCACTATGATACTCATGGCATTGATTTCATTGTCCTTGAACTTCTCCATAACTGCAATGTTCTGAGGTTCCTTCTCTTTTCATTCTTCAAATTGTGGTTCCACGATCTTTCCTTTCACGATATCCAACACTTTATTCTTGGCAAGGATGGGGTCAATCTTTGTCTTCCATGCTATGAAGTTAGAAGCCCCTTCTAACTTGTTTTCTAACTTCATAGAGTAATTCATGACTTCTTTGACTTGGTCAACTTTTGACTTTGACTTGGTCAACCTTTGGCTTTGACCAAAAACTCAAAATTTATGTATTAGCTTGCTGAGAATACCAGGAGGTGCGCTAGGTTAAGGCGTACTAGGCTATTCATAAATTAGGTCAATTTCTTCACTTAAGGTGCCTCAACATGAGCATTAGGGTTTCATTGTTGGAACAAAAACTTTGACTACAACTGCAACTGTAACTGAGCAAATCCTCCCAATCTATATTCCAGTGGTTAGAATGTCCAAATATAGTGTGGGCCCATAACCTTTAAGAAATAATAGATGTGCTCGTTTAACCATAGACAATATAGAAATATTATCACCCAACCATAGGCCGAAGCCACCCCCAACCACCTTAACCTTGACAGAGAGAATAATTCTAGAAGAAAACCCTAGATCTAAAAGCCAATCAAGGTAGTGTACCACTCTCCAGAGCTAGTGTACCAAGAAAAAATTCCAAACCATAACCAAGAGAAAGTCTAAGCCTAAAACCGAAAATACTAGTTGCAGTAGTTGCAGCTGCAGCTACTCTCCAAAATTGCACACTTACTGAATTTCTACAGTTATGAGTTGTGTGTGTAGAAATGAGCTCTGGCATCTTGTATTTATAATTCTCTTTCTTAGTCGTCTGGGCCGACTTCTCTTTCTGGAGGCTAAATACTAAATATTAATTATTTTATTTAGCTGACTTGTCTTCTAGGGTTATGTCCAAAGCTTTAGGGTTTCTTCTTTCTTTCCAGAATATTCTATTCTTGGTAGGGTTACACGTGGACGTTAATACGTCACAAAGCTACCATAATATCAACAACCTGAAGTGCTGAAATCCGAAGTCACGAATTGATGTTAGTCGTTGATCTAATATCCATCAAAATATCTTTCGATCGTTCAATAGAGTATAGTGGAAGGATATTGTAAGGTGTACTAAAAATTGGCAACAAGCAACCACCACAGCTTTATGACTTATTTGATAGGTAAACACTTTAAAGGGATTGAACTACCTCATAGTTCGAATAGCTCGGAGTCCCAGAGTCACGAATATTCGAATACTCAGAAATCATGAGCTATTTTTCGCCTAAGCCCACGGTCCTAGCTCCTGGACATGTGAAGGTTATTAAGAAAGGAAGTGATGATACACACTTTGACAGAATTTTCTCCGGAAGAGTTGGAAGATTGCAAAGGTCGAAGTCCTGAAATGTCGAAGTCCCAAAGTGAATGAGAACCGTCCACTCAACTGCAGATTAAGTATTGACCATCGATTTGTTTGAAGCCTATGGATAAGTCAGGATCGTCCATCCAACGGAAGATTAAATATTGATTGTGTATTTATATAATTATTTTAAATACAAGTCCATTGTTGACCTATTGTGTTGATTAATAAAATAAAAAGTAATTACTAATTGTTTAAAAAGGTAACACTAATTCACCCCCCTCTCAGTGGCAGTGTTTGTTTTAACAATTGGTATCAAAGCGGGTGCCTTCTGCAAAGTCTAACAACTAGAATGCCTCAAATGTAATAACTATGGACATGAAGCCAATGAATGTACATTGTCAAAGTATGTCAAAAAGATAAATATTCCCAACAATAAAAAAATTATATAAAATAAAAGTAATTACTAATTGTTGAAGGTAACACTAATTCACCCCCTCCTCAGCTGGCGCTATTTGTTTTACAAATTGGTATCAAAGCTGGTACCTTCCGCAAAGTCTAACAACTAGAATGCCTCAAATGTAATAACTATGGACATGAAGCCAATGAATGTACATTGTCAAAGTATGTCAAAAAGATAAATATTCCAACAATAAAAATTATGGAAGAAAAAAAAAAAAAACAGAGTGCAATGTAGCCCTATATGTGAGAAACCAAGGATGTCAGTGGTATATAGACAGTGGATGTTCCAAACACATGACTGGATATCAAAGAAAATTTCTCAAGTTAAAAAAGAAAGGGAAAGGAAAAGTAACCTTTGGAGATAGTATGCCAGCCAAAATACTGTGAAAAGGCACTGTCAGTTTAGGGAATAACAAGACCAAAGCAGAAGATGTACTTCTGGTAGAAAATATCAAGCCTAATCTCCTAAGTGTAATTCAGACATGTTCTAAGGGTCACATACTTAGTTTTGATTCTTAGAAATGTGAGACCATAAAAAGGATACTGGAAATCTAGTAGCAGTTGCACCAACAACATCTAGCAATGTGTACATCCTTGATGTAGATGAAGGAGAAAAATGTTGTTTAAGTCAAGAAGATGAAAGTTGGCTATGGCATAGAAGGTTGGGACATTTAATCTTTGACAACTTAATCAATCTCAATTGAGACCCAACCATGACAAAAATCCTTATGAACTATGGTTTGGCAGAACACCATATGTTAAAAACTTTAGAATCTTTGGAAGTAAATGTTACATTAAGAATGATGAAGATAATTTAGGAAAGTTTGATCCAAGATTAGATGAAGGCATATTTTTAGGTTATTCACCTAATAAGAAATAATACAGATGTCATAATCTTAGACTACTAAATATAGTGGAAAGTGCCAATGTAAAGATAGATGATCTAAAACTAAAGAAGAGAATATCCCAGACATATCAAAAATTGATAAAGAATCTTAGCAAGAAGATGATGATGTAGAATATCAGCAAGAATATGATGATAATGAAACACGGGAAAATGAATTGTATACTGATGAAGAAGACAATGAAGAAACACCCTTTCCAAAATATCCATTGAAAAGAGTTCAAAAGAATCATCATGAGAGTCGGATCATTGGAGATAAAAATGCAGGAGTAGAAACAAGAAGGAAACTCACACTTGACTCAGAACATGCAATGTTTTCTATGATAGAACCTAAATCATTTAAAGAAGCCAGCAAAAGTAAAAAATGGACAAAGGAAATGAATGAAGAACTTGACCAGATAAAGAGGAACCAAACTTGGGAATTAGTTCCAAGACCTAAGGACAAGAATGTGGTAGGAACTAAGTGGATATTCAAGAACAAACTAAATCAAAATGGGGAGATTATAAATAACAAAGCCATATTAGTTTTCAAAGGATATGCTCAAGTGGAAGGTATTGATTTTGAAGAAAAAATTTCTCCAATAGCAAGACTAGAAGTCATCAGGATGTTCCTGGCATTTGCATGTTTCAATAATTTCAAGATTTATCATATGGATGTCAAGTCAACATTTCTGAATGGAACTCTTGAAGAAGAATTCTATGTTATACAACTAGAAGGATTCATGCTAACAGAAAATAAAGACTATGTGTGCAAGCTAAAGAAAGATTTATATGGTCTTAAGCAAGCCCCAAGAGCATTGTTTTTAAGGTTATATCAGTACCTACAAAAACAAGGATATAAGAGAGGGGATACTAACAACAACTTATATATCAAATTTGAAGATCAAAATATGATTGTTGTGGTAGTATATGTCGATGATGGGTGAAATCATGAAGGTGGGTTACACTTTTGCTTGTTTTATGACAAAAAAAACTGTATTTTCACAAGTTATTCAACTTCCGACATATAAAAGTATTTTTTTTATTTTGAATTTCACTTTACAGTAAAAACAAAACTTGTGAAGAATTGTGTTATCTTTCTAATGACTATTTTTCAAATTTTTTTTATCACGATTTGATATGTCAAATTGACAATTGTTTAACAGTATGTTTCTTAAACACGAAATGAA
>SNQJ01S0023461.1:46923-68786 GCA_010110895.2 Picea sitchensis
CCCCTCAAAGAGGCTTATTATCTGAAATTATCTCTTTTTCAAGGTGTTGAGTACTTTTCCTAAGGTTTTTCTATGCTATATTGATGTTTGGTTCTTAACATTTTTACAGTTACAACAAATTCTCTTTATTAATAGAAGTCAAGTTTATCGTATCTATGTGTATCTTTTGTTATAAATATGTATTCCATTTCAATCCATTTATAAATTTGGATCAGTGGTATGAGAGCATTTTTCTCTTTATTTTTTTCTCTATGCATATCCCCAACAAGGTCAGAGTGAAAGGAGTTGGGACTCAAAGTGGTTGATCCCTTGCAAGACCGTCCTCGTCGGTCATCATGGCCTCCCATAGCAGAAGAAAAGAGAGATGATGGAGTAGGAGATCCTACAGTTGCTTGAGGAATCCCTTGTGTGACAAAGGAACGAGATGATGGATAACTTTGCACAAATCATTCAACAGTTTCCCACAGGAGATGCATCTTCATCGAGCGGCCATGCCACCCCTTTCAAGGTACAAGTCAATTTTTTATATCCCCTTATTTGAAGGCCAAATATATTTGGATGTTGTAGATAAATGGTTGAATCTACTAGAAGGGTATTTTTTGGTCCATAATTTTTATGATAGACAAAAGATTACCTTTGTGCTCTTTAAGTTTGTCCCCCATGTCAAGGATTGGTTGGAAACTTACTATGAGTAAAGGGCCACTAAGGAATTTGAAATATTTGTGTTCTCTCCCACTTGGTATTATTTTAGGGATGTTATTAAGGAACAATACTACCATGTTGGAATCTACGATGACCAGTATACAAGATGGACAACACTGCGACAAGAAAGGGACCAAACGGTTCCAGATTTCACAAATATCTTCCATACCTTGTGCACCAAGCTAGGTATTAAGATATCTGAAGGACATCTGGTGCTCAAGTACCACGGTTTTGTGCATAGATAAATACAAAAAGAAAAATGGAGTTTCTGGACATCTCATCACTAGGTGCGACATACCGATATGTTGTCAAAATTGAGCATAAATTTAAACAGAAGAAACAGGAATTTGGATCTGCAAATTCCTCACAGAAGAAGCAGGGTAAAGGTATCCCCAACCCACAAAACAAAGGATAGAGAAAGGATGGACCTCCTCAAGACAACCAATCCAAGCAAAAAAATAAATAAAGGCAGTGAGAAGATGAAGAAAGACAGTGGGAAGTGGTGTGAATTCCATAAAATCCCCTAGCATAACATCGATGAATGTCACATGAAGTAGTCATTGGTGGATGAGCTCAAATCCTCAGAGGCAGAGGCAAGTTCTGACTCTGAATCAGATCCAAACAAAGGGAAGTAGATCATTGATGTAGAAACCAATGCCACTATCATTACCACCAATTTATAGCCAATTGAACCAGAAGAAGGTCAACATATTTTTCACTCGCAAATGTGGGTGAAGGGCACTCCACTACATATCATTATTGATAGAAGAAGTAAAAAGAACATGATCTCAGCGAAGTTTTCCAAGTGGTTGAGCCTATCGAAAACACCACACATGCATCCCTACACCATAGGGTGGCTCCACCAAGGAAGATACCTCTGGGTCAGCCAAAAGTTTTGTCTTCCCTACGGCATCAAGCCCTTCAAGGATGAGGTATTGTGTGATATTGCCCCCCTTGAATTTTTTCATGTTATTTTGGGCCAACCATATTTGTGGAAACGACATGGTGTATATGAGTCTAGACCTCGAAATGTTATTATTACTTTGGGTATACAGTTGTATAGGATACTAGAGGTAGATCCACCTACCATTATTTCTTTGATCTATGCTAAACAATGTAGGAATGTCATTTCCCAAATCGAGAAATTTTTCTTCTTCATGATTCGTTCTCAAAGTGAATAGAAGGTCAGAGCCACATCCATGGCCTCTGTACAGGGCCTCTCCACATAGCAGAATCAAGTGGAAAATATCATGGAAGAATAAAAATGCATCTTCTCTTCACCCATGAGGGTGTCGCAACACTGTTTGTTCAAGCATTCAATCGATATAACCCCTAGTGCACCTATACCCGATGTGTCATTCTATCACCCCTCTCTAATGTAAAATGAGGAAATTAAGCAATAGATCCATGAGTTTCTTCAAAAGGGGCACATCTTACCCAACTCCTCACTTTGTGGGAGTCCAATTATACTTCTACAAAAGAAATATGGGACTTGGAGACACTGCATTGATTACAGGGTCCTAAACAAGATCACAGTCAAGAACCGGTACCCAATTCACTGAATTGATGACCTTCTTGACCAGCTCAAGGGAGCCACATTTTTCAGCAAGATTGACTTGAAGTTTGGCTACCACCGGGTCCCAATATAACATACATATGTATGGAAGACTACTTTCAAGGCCAAAGAAGGTATTTTCAAATGGTTAGTCATGCCCTTTTGTTTGACAAATGCTCCAACAACTTTCATGAGATTGATGGATGATATATTGTATCCCTTCACTAATTATTTTGTGGTGGTATGTCTAGATGACATCCTCATCTTCATAAATAATTGGGAAGAACACTTGCATCATATTCAACAGGTCTTTCACATTCTGCAATAACACAAGCTATATGATAACCTAGAAAAATTATCCTTCGGCATGGACAGGATCCAATACCTAGGATACATTGTTGATGAGCATGGTGTGCATCTGGATCTATCCAATATGAAAGTCATTCGTGACTACCCATACCCAACGACACTAAATGAGCTTCGAAGTTTCTTAGGACTTGCCAAATTCTATCGTAGGTTCATGTTGGGGTTCTCCCATATTGCATGGGCCCTCAGCCAAGTGACCAAGGGTGGTGGCGAGGAAAATTCCATTTTGGTAAAGTCACAATAGCAAGAATTCAATGATTTGAAACATCTCTTGTGCTCAACTCCAGTACTTTCCTTACCTGATCTACAACAACCTTTTAAGATTGAGACCAATAATTTAGACGATGACGTGGGTGGACTCTTCACTCAGCATGGTCATCAATTTGCATATCATAGTGAGACACTATCAGATGACGTTTGTATGTACCCCACCTATGGCAAAGAAATGCATTCCATTGTACAATCATGTTGACAATGGAAACACTACATTCTCGGGAAGGAGAAAATCATCCACACTGATCACATGCCTCTGTAGTTCATGCAGACACAAGGAAAATTACAAAATGACTGCCATCAAAATTGGTCCACATACTTGCAGTAGTTCCATCTCAACATCAAATATAATACAGGGAGCACCAATAATGTCATTGAATTCCTAATTCGACCTTCAGATGCAGCCTTAACCATGGCAATCCACTCTTGTGGCTATGAGGCATATGAATTACCTCAACTCTACAAGGGTGATCCTGAATTTGCTACCACTTACTATAGTCTAAGACATGGATGACTATCACTAACTTTCATATTAAGAATGGATTATTATTCCATCTAGGCCACCTCTTTGTTCCTTAAGTGAGCGTGCAAAGATGATTTGTGAATCTCACTACAGTCGAATGGCAAGATATTTTGGCATGGAAAATATCATGGCATTACTAAAAAAACATTTCTAATGGTTTAAACTTCGACAGAATGTCAGCAAGTATATCAGGTCATGCATTGTCTGTGTCATTTCCAAACTAGCCACTAAGAAGTAAGGAATTTACACCCCTCTTCCTACTCCCGATAGGCCATGTGAATCCATCTCAATGGACTACATGTCAAGACTTCCTTCAACAGAGCAGGGAAATGACTGTGTTTTTGTGGTGGTTGATCAGTTTTCTAAGATGGCCATCCTCACAGCCTACAAGAATAATATCATAGAAGATGCCACTACCAAGAACTTCTTCGAACAGGTGTGGGTACACTTCAATATACCACCGACCATCATATCATACTGGGACAACAGGTTCCTCGGCACATTTTGGTTCAACATCTGGTCATTGTTGGACACCCAGCTCACCAAATCCACTGCCTTCCACCCCCAAATTGATTTCCAGACAGAGGTCATCAACAAAATGATCGTGCATATCTTACACATGTACAACTTCAAAAATCCATTCACATGGGATGAGAGTCTCTGCAATGTTCAAAACAGCTACAATAGAGACCTTCATAGATCGACTTACCACAGTCCCTTTTAGCTAAGTTTGGGATTTAAACCATTGGGTCCCATTGATGTCACACTACCCCTTGTATCCACACAGGCAGAATCATCCCGTGCTCAATCTTAGGCCGATAAATCCACCAAGTTTATTGAACAAATTCATCACATTCGGCAACAGGTCCATGATATTTTACATGAAGTCAATGTTAAGTACAAACAACGCCATGATCAACATCGGGTGTCGCACAAGTTTCAGGTGGGAGACAAGGTTTGATTTCATTTTCAGAAAGAGCGCCTTACATGACCCCATCAAAATCTTCATTCACTTCACTATGGACCTTACACCATCACCAAGTATGTGGGTGAAAATTCTATTGAGCTAAGTATTCCCCCCTTCCTTGGCCTACACCTCATATTCAATGTGGACCTCCTTTGACCATACTTCCCACCATTATTGGACACATCAGAGATCGCAGATCAGTTGACACCGATAGAGATCAACCTTAACTGCATGGAACAAGAATCCATTGATCAAATTGGAGGCACTCAGATTGAGGGAACTTGACAACATAGGATCCAACTTTATCAGGTTGTCAAAGCAAGGAAGCTACTACACCAAGGAAAGTAATTGAGCCCTTGCAATACCATCCCCGCTAATCACGGTGGCCTCCCATGGTGGAAGAAAAGAGAGACAATGGAGTGATATATCATTTTAAACTGTTTCTCGAGGAAGCCCTCACACGATAAGGAAATGAGATGATGGATAAATTTGCATAGATCCTTTGACAGCTGCCAACAGGCGATGCATATTCATCAAGCGGCCATGAAACCCCCTTCAAGGTACAAGTAAATTTTTATATCTCCTTATTTTAAGGCCAGATAGATGCAGATGTTGTAGATAAATGGTTGAATCTGCTAGAAGGGTATTTTTTGGTCCATAATTTTTTCAATAGAGAAAATATTACCTTTTCTCTCCTTAAGGTTGTCCCCCATGTCAAGGACTCATGGGAAACTTACTGTGAGCAAAGGGCCACTGAGGAATCTACAATATTGTGGTCACCCCCACTTTGGATTATTTTAGGGATGTTATTAAGGAATAATATTACCCTATTGGAATCTATGATTACCAGTATATGAGATGGAATACAGAGCGACGGGAAAGGGACCAGACATTACCAGATTTCACAAATATCTTCCATACCTTGTAGACCAAGATGGGTATCAAGGACTTCAAATGACATCTAGTGCTCAAGTATCATGACTTTGTGCATAGATACATTAAAATAGAAATGGAGTTTTTGTACATCTCATCATTGGGCGCGGCATATTGATATGCTATCAAAATCGAGAAGAAATTTAAATAGAAGAAGCAGGAATTTGGATCTACAAATTCCTCAAAGAAGAAGTAGGGAAAATGAGGCACCAACCCACAAAACAAAGGACAGAGCAAGGATGGATCCCCTTAGGACAACCAATCCAAGATGAAAACAAAGAAGGATAATATGAATATGAATAAATACACTAGGAAGTGGTGTAAATTCCATAAACTCCCCTAGCATAACATCGATGAATGTCACTCGAAGAAGTCATTGGTGGTCGAGATAAAAGCCTCATAGTCAGAGGTAGTTTCCGACTCTGAATCAGATCTAGAAAAAGGGAAGTGTATCATTGACACAGAACCCAATGCCACTATTGCTAACACCAAGGTATAGCCAAGTGAACCAGAGGATCCAGAGGAAGATGAATGACTTTTTCACTCGTAGATGTGGGTGAAGGGTGCTCCACTACATTTATTGTTGATAGCAGAAGTAAAAAGAACCTGATCTCATTTGAGGTCGTCGAGCAATTGAACCTGCCGACAACACCACACCTCTAGCCCTACACCATTGGGTGTCTCTACCAAGGAAGATACCTATACATCATCCAATAGTGTCGGCTTCCATACAGCATCAATCCCTTCAAGGATGAGGTATTATGTGATATTTCCCCCCTTAAAGTTTATGATGTTATTTTAGGCCAACCATATTTGTGGAAACGACATGTTGTATATGATTCTAGAGCTCGCATTGTTATTATTWMTTTGGGTAGAAAATTGTACAGGATACAAGAGGTATCTCCACCTACCAGTATTTATTTGATCTCTGCTAAGCAATGCAGGAAGGTAATTTCCCAGAATGGGAATTTTTTCTTCTTCAAGAATCGCTCTCAAAGTGAATAAAAGATCGCAACCACATCCATGGCCTCTAGATAGGGCCTCTCCACATAGCATAAGTAAGTGGACAAGATAGTGAAATTACATCTTCTCTTCACCCACCGAGGTGTCGCAGCACTATCAGTTCAAGCATTCAATCGATCTAACCCTCGGTTCACCTCTACCCAATGGTCCAATCCATCTCTGATCTCTGATGGAAAATGAGGAAATTAAGCGACAGATCCAGGAGTTGCTTCAAAAGGAGCACATCTGACCCATGTCCTCACCCTACAGGAGCCTAATTGTATTGGTATAGAATAAATATGGGACTTTGCATTGATTACAAGGCCCTAAACAAGATCACAGTCAGGAACCGATACCCAATTCCCCAAATTGATGACCTTCTTGACCAGCTCAAGAGAGCCAATCTTTTCATCAATACTGACCTGAAGTCTGACTACCACCAGGTTCCAATAGAATAGACATATGTATGGAAGACTTCTTTCAATTCCAAATAATCTCTTTCCAAATGGCTAGTCATGCCCTTTGGTTTGACAAATTCTCTAGAAACTTTCATGAGATTGATAGATGATATATTGTGGCCCTTAACCAATTCTTTTATGGTGGTATATCTGGATGAAATCCTCATCTTCATCAAGAATTGGGCAGAACACTTGCATCATATTCAACAGGTCCTTCAGACTCTGCAACAACACAAGCTATATGCTAACTTGGAAAATTCTCCTTCAACATGGACAAGATCCAATACCTAGGCTATATTGTTGATGAGCATGGTGTGCATGTCGATCTAGCCAAGATCCAATTCATTCATGACTAGCCAGCCCCGACCACACTAACCGAGCTTTGAAGTTTCTTAGGAATTTCCAACTTCTATCGCAGGTTCATGTTGGTATTCTCCCATATTTCATGGGCCCTCATCCAAGTCACCAAGGGTGGTGGCAAGGCAAATTTTGTGTGGGGAAATTCATAACAACAAGCATTCGATGATTTGAAACATTGCTTGTGCTCAACTCCAGTACTCTCATTACCTAATCTGCAACAGCCTTTTGAGATTGAGACCGATGCTTCAAACTATGTCATGGGAGCAATCCTCACTCAACACAGTCATATAGTGGCATATCATAGTGAGATAATATCCGATGTTGTCCATAAGTACCTCACCTATGACAAAGAAATGTATTCCATCATACAAGCTTACAAACAATGGAAGCACTACATTCTTGAGAAGGATACAATCATTCATACTCAGCACAAGACTTTGTAGTTCATGCAGACACAAGACAAATTACAAAATGACCACCATCAAAAGTGGTCCACATACTTGAAGTAGTTACATATCAACATCAATTATAAGACAAAGAGCACCAATTGTGTTTTTTATTTCCTCATTCGACCTCCAATTGCACCCTTAACCATGGTGCTACACTCCTGTGGCAATGAGGCATCCGAGTGGCCCCAAATCTATAAGAGTGATATTGACTTCACTACCACTTACCAGATTCTAGGCACAAGCACGACTGTCACTGACTTTTATATTCAAGATGGATTGATATGCCATCTGGGCTACCTCTATGTTCCTTCAAGCGAGTGTGCGAATCTGACTTGGGAAGCTCACTACAATCGAATGGTAGGACATTTTGGCATGGAGAAGACCATGGCATTTCTACAAAACAATTTCTATTGGTCGAAACTTTGACAGGATGTCAGCAAGTATATCAAGTCTTGTACTGCATGCGCGATTGCCAACCAGCCACTAAGAAGTAAGTCCTGTACACCCCTCTTCCTACTCCTAATAGACCATGGGAATACATCTATATGGAATACATGTTATACCTTCCTTCAACCAAGCAAGTAAATGACTGAGTTTTTGTGGTGGTTGATCAGTTTTCTAAAATGGCCATCCTCACAGCCTACAAGAAGAATATCACAGCAGAAGCCACTACCAAGATCTTCTTCGAACGGGTGTGGATACACTTTGGGATACCACATAAAATCATATCATATCGGGACAATAGGTTCCTCAACACATTCTGGTATAGCCTCTGGTCACTGTTAGACCAAGCTCACCAAATCCACCTCCTTCCACCCCTAAATTGATGGCCAGATAGAGTTTGTCAAAAAAATTATCACGCATATCTTACACATGTAAAACTCCAAACATCCATGCGCATGGGATGAGAGTCTCCCCTATGTTCAACATAGCTACAACAGATTCCTTCATATCTTAGCTAACCATATTCCCTTTCAGGTGGGTTTTGGATTTCAACCATTGGGTCCTATTGATGTCGCACTACCCCTTGCATCCACACAGGTGGAATCGTCCCATGCTCAATATTAGGCCGACAAAGCCATGAAGTTTATTGAACGAATTTAGCACATCCAGCAACAGGTCCATGATATTTTATAGAAATCCAATGCTAAGTACAAACAACACCATGATCAACACCGGGTATCACACAAGTTTAAGGTGGGAGAAAAGGTCTAGGTTCATTTGTAGAAATAGTTCCTTACAAGACCCCATAGAAATATTCATCCACTTCGCTATGGACCTTACACCATTAACAATGTTGTGGGTGACAATTATTTTAAGCTAAGTACTCCCCCCTTCCTTGGCCTACACCTCNTCTAGGTTCATTTGTAGAAATAGTTCCTTACAAGACCCCATAGAAATATTCATCCACTTCGCTATGGACCTTACACCATTAACAATGTTGTGGGTGACAATTATTTTAAGCTAAGTACTCCCCCCTTCCTTGGCCTACACCTCATGTTCAATGTGGACCTCCTTTGGCCATACTTCCCACCATTATTGGACACATCAAAGATCACAAAGCAGTTGAAACCAAAAGAGATCAAACATGATTGCATGGAATAGGAATCCATTGATAATATCAAGGACACTCATATTAAGGGCACTCGATAACAGAGGATCCATCTTTATCAGGTTTTCAAAGAAGGGTAGCTCCTGCACCAAGGCAAGTGGCTCACTTGGGGCCAAGTTCAGCAGAAGTTTTCCCATCTGATGGGGGAACTCAACGTAATGGATACCATTTATTCCTAAGGGGGGGGCACTGATCCAGGTGGATATTGATGGCCACCCACCTATTCCAATGGCTCAAAAAACAATTTTTATTTTGGCATTTTTTTTTCTACTTTTTCGGCTCCTAAAATTCTAGGGATATTTTGAGGCCCTAAACAACGTTTTTTGGGTGCAGCAAAATCACACTATGGGATTTGGTCAAAGTGTGATAGAAACATGTGTATTCCTTGGATATTTCTTTCCAATGAGATATTGTGTGCCTAAAACATAGATCATATGCAAAAGTTATGTCCCCGGGAAGTTGATGTACCAAATTACCCCTTCGAGGCCCACATGACTTCGACGCTTCATCTCCTAGGTTTAGGTTTTTGGATGTTTAGGGTTTTCTCATTTATTCTTTATGTTAAAAAGGCCTTTGGAGCCTCATTGTAACCATCTTCTTTTGAATGAGAATCGTTGTCACATCTCTTCTCAGAGATAATTTGCCACCATTCCAGCAAGCTTGTTTCAATCTACATTTTTACAGTTTTAGCATATTCTCTTTATTAATAGAATTAAAGTTTTATTGTATCTATTTGTATTTCTTTGCTATACATTTGTATTCCATTTCACTCCATTTATAAATATATATTAGGTACTATCAAAACAAATCTATGGAGAGTAGCTTGGTTTCATTGAGGGAAGACAAATTCACGAGGCAATCAGGACAGCACATGAAATACTACACTCCATCAAAGTCAGAAGTCAAAGAGAACAAGTAATCAAATTGGATCTCTCTAAATATTATGATAGAGTAAATTGTATTTACTTGAGATTGATGCACATTCACTTTGTGCTTCTATCATCAATTTGTGGTGTGGGCGATGAACTGAATTACTTCAATGTCTTTTCCTTTTTAATCAATGGGGTTGCATTTCACTTCTTCAAACCATATAGGGTTCTAAGGAAAGGTTTCCCCTTATCACCTCTCTTTTTCCTTCTCATATTCGAAGGCCTTAGTAGGTTATAAAAGAAGTTATAAAAGGTATTTGCATTGGTCCATCATGTAACATTACACAACTTTTATTTGTAGATGATATTTTGATTTTCTATGAAGGTACTAGAAAGGTAGTTAAGAAATTTACAAACATCTTGGAGTTATTTTGTAAATCCACTAGTATGATTATAAATCTTGAAAAATATAATTTTCCATGTGGGGTGTCACTCAACAAGAACGGGGCTATTTATATCCATTGTTCCCCTACTAGGTGATTGATTTAGAACATGGATTAAAGTATTTGGGATTCCACTTAAAACCCAATGTGTGCAAAAAAGGCATCTTGCAATGGTTCATTGCTAAGGTGGAAAAGAGAATAAATACATGGTGAAATCGATGGATCTCTCATGGGGGTAAACTAATTCTCGTTAAGGTTATATTGGAAGCAATATTGTTATATTAGATTTCATTGGCATGGATTTTGAAAGGTGTGTTGTAAATTGTGCTTCAATTTTATCTAGTTAGGAGACCAAAAAAATAAAGGACGTGTATCATCTTTGTGGAAGAAATTGGATAATCTAAAGGCTAGTGGAGGATGGAGACTAAACAATCCCTTTCTCTTCCTAAAGCACTAGTTGTAAATAATGTTTGGAGTATTTTGCAGGGAAAAGGAACATGGGTCTAAGTAATCAGTGAAAAATATATATCCCCAACTATAGTAAAGGATTGGATAAGAAATCTAGATAAATAAATACATAACACCTCAATTATCTAAAAAGGTGTCAACTCGACCTTTGCTTTCATAGGAAATTGACTGATCTAGAAGGTGGGAAAAGGAGAGAAAGTTAAAATTGGCCTTGATCCTTGGATAGGTGGTAAAGGCTTATGTAAATTACCTCCTTAGTTGATCTAGGATCTCAAAAGTAAATGATATTATACTCTTATAAAAATCATGAACTAGGAGAGATCTACAGATTGACAACAACAATGGCTCTTCTAGGAGGAACTAGGATTGAGTGAATAAATTGTTGAAGACTTGAAGGGTTATTTGGAAGTTCTAAGAGATAGAAATATTAAAATTCTAGAAGAATATGATCAGTTATTTGGTCACGCAATCCCATAAGGTCATATGTGATAAGTGTTGGGTTGTTATATTCTTTGTAGTGAAATTCAAGGTGGATCGACTGACATTCGAAGTCAAAGGTTGAGGTGGTTCAACTGGGTAAAGACGAAGTTGAGGTGGATCAACAACAAGTTGAAGGTAAAGGTTAGTCGACCGAGTAAAGTTGAATTCAAAGGTCGAGGTGGTTCGACATGGTAAATACATCGACAACAATTCAAAGAGGTCAACCAACAAGAGATCGACATGCAGGTGTGTGGCGACCAATTGAATACCGAATGAAGGCTAGCTAGTAGTAGACGGGTAATTAGACTTGGTAGTCGAATGTAACAGAATCTCGATATTCATGGGATTTGTAGACAATGATCTACATAGAACTGTATCCATTTTTGGGCACCTTTTCTTTAGGGTTTTTCCTATTGTAAAGCCTACAAATAACCTGTGTTGTAAGGCCATAAAGCCTAATGAATCAATCAATAATCGTAGAGGTTGTTGGTCATGTAGATGTAATCTGAATTGGCTATAGGGTTGTTCTTGTGTAAGCAAGAGGGTATGATGTCGATTGTGTCTTAGGTGTGTACCACAGTTAGATATGTAACCTTTTATTCTAAATGAATAAGACAAAAAGGAGTAGAACGCTTAAGGAATGATGATTTTCTCGATTTGGATTTTCAGGGTAAAGTATATGTGTACTATGTGCTTGATGTGTCATTTACTTTCTTTATTAAATCTGTATCCCTCTCTCCTACTAGGTTTAGTGTCGAAGTGTGTCTCATTTCCTAAAATTTTGTATAATAGCTTGGCTTAACAACCTTTGATCTAAGCTAAACCCTAGGTACAGTAAGAGTCATAAGTTAGAAATCTTTAAATATTGTGCTAAAGATTGGGTTAAATAATGGGAAGCAGCTCAATTATAGAGATCGGAAAATTTAATGGCCATAATTTCGAGCTTTGGAAGCTTAAAATTGAAGATCTCCTTGTAGACCGAGAACAATGGATAACAGTGTATCCAGGTACCATGCTGGCAGTTATGTCAATGGAAGAATGGGAGAAACTCAAGAGAAGATCAAGGAGTATGATTCGACTTTGTCTTGCATATTCAGTATTGTTGAATGTCTCAAGTGAAGATTCATCCAAGAAAATGTGGGACAAGTTAGGAAGCTTGTACTAGTCAAAATCTCTAGTATATAAGTTTTTTCTCATAAAGAAATTGTATCTTATGAAAATGAGTGATGGTAGTTCGGTGACTGACCATTTAAATGTGTTTAATACCATTATAATTCAGTTATCTTCTGTGGATATTAAAATCACTGAGGAGGATAAATGTATTATCCTATTATGTTCTTTTATAGACTCCTAGGATAGCTTATTCATGGTTATAGGGAGTAATACAACCACATTAGTGCTAGAAGACATGGTTACATCTCTATTGTTGGAAGAAATGAGAAGAAAGATGTAACCACCAGTTGATAGAGATAAAGGAAAATTCTCTGGTAGAAAGTCTAAGTCGAAGGGTAGATCTAAATCCCTGGTTCAATCGACAAGAAGATGTTGGAAATGAAGTAAAGTTGGGAATTGCAAAAGGGACTGAAATTCAAATGTGATGGAAGTCAATGTAGGATCCAATGAGAAGCATTCGACTAAGAGAAAGATGCCTCCATAAAATGGAGGTGATGTGTACCTGGCGTCGACCAATACACACTCAAATCAAGATGTTTGGTTGATCGACTCAAGAGAATCCTATCATATGACACTACATAGAGAATGGTTTTGCAAATATGAATGATATGAAGGAGGATAAGTGTTCTTGGGGGATGACTCGACAACCAAAATTATCAGACAGGGAAGAGTTTGATTGATACTGCAGGATGGGAGGAGTAGAACCCTTCTAGGTGTGCTACACATTTTAGGTTTGGAAAGAAACCTGATATATGTTAGTAAGATGAGTGATGTTGGCATGCACACTCTATTTCAGAAGGATTCGTACAAGATGGTTAGAGGTGTGGTGGTATTAATTAAAGGAGTTCATATTGGAACCCTATACAAGTTGTTAGGGAGTTTCGACTCAACTAGATGCAACAACATAATTGTTCTTGAAGTCGACTTGACTTCGAATCGACTTGACTCAATTTAGGCTTAGATGATTCAAACTGAATCAACAAGCCATCATAAAATTTGGCTCGACCATGCTATGGCACGAGAGGATGGAACATGTTGGAGAAAAAGGACTTCGAGCTATGCATAACAAAGGTATGGTCGAAGAATTTCCTAAATGTAATTTGGAAGTCAACTTTTGTGAACATTGTATATATGGAAAGAAAATTCAGGTGAGGTTCCCATCTGGAATAAAAATGGAAAATGGGATTCTAGAGGTGGTTCATAGTGATGTATTTGGCCCTGTTACAATGCCTTCACTTGGTGTATCCATGTATTATGTTTCCTTCATAGATGAGTTTTCCAAGAAAACATGGATATATTTCCTGAGGAAGAAATAAGAGGTTTTCAAGAAATTCAAAGAGTTTAGATCTCTTGTAGAAAACCAAACAGATAATAATATTAAGGTGTTGAGAACTGACAATGGTGGTGAATTCTATGGAAAATAATTTGATTAGTCCTGCAAGCAGTGTGGCATAGTATTCCAAACTACCACTCCATACACCCCACAAAAAAATGGAGTTTCCAAGAGAATGAATAGAACATTGATGGACAAGGCAAGGAGCATGCTTGGCGGTGCTAGGCTCACATAAGAATTATGGATGGAGGCAGTCGACACTGCAAAATATCTATTGAATATGTATCCTTCATAATATTTAGTCGAAATGACTCCACATGAGGTATGGTCGAGTAAGAATCCTTTAGTTTCACATCTCAAATTATTTGGCTATGATGCATTTGTGCATGTTCCCAAGGAAAAGAGGAGCAAGTTGGACAAGAAGGCAGTCAAATGTATTTTCATTGGATACAAATAAGGAATGAYGGGATATAAGCTCTGGAATCYTACATCAAGGAAAACAATGTACAGTTGAGATGTGGTCTTYAGAKAATTTAGAAGTAAGTCTGAGCCTAAAGAAATTGTTCAGACCGAGAATAATCCTAAGACAGTGTGGTTTGAACTGAGGAAAGAAGAAGATGATTCAAATGATTCGACTGAATTAGAGGAAGAGGTGGAACAACTGACCCCGGTTGTAAGAAGGTTAGAAAGAGTAAGAACAATAGTTGAAAGGTATATTACACCTGACTTTCATTCTTCATTCATGTTAACTGCCACCGATGATGAGCCCAAGTTAGTCGGGGAGACAGTTGACTCAGCAGAGGGAAAATTCTGGAAGGATACCATGGGCGAAGAGATGGAATCCTTGCAAAATAATGAGACATGGGACTTAGTCAAGTTTCCTATTGGAATAAATCTTGTCGATAGTAAATGTGTATTCAATAAGAAGATCAATGCATCAAGTCAAGTCGAGAAATTCAAAGCTCGACTAGTAGTGAAAGGATATTCCCAAGTCGAAGGAGTCAACTTCGGTGATATTTTTTCCTCTGTTGAAAAATTAAATTCCATTAGAGTACTAATGTCTCTGGATATAGCATTTGATCTAGAAATAGAACAGATGGATGTGAAAAAAAGGTTCCTACATGGGGACCTGGAAGAAGAAATCTACATGAAACAGCCTGAAGGATTTGTAGTAAAGGGTAAGAAAGATTTGGTGTGCAAACTAAAAAGATCCCTTTATGGTCTAAACAAATCACCAAGGATGTGAAACCAAAAGTTCGACACATACATCCTTAGTTTTGGATTTGTGAGAAGAAAAATTGATCATTGCATATATTCCAAAGAAGAAGGTGGTCATTTCATATATGTATCTTTGTATGTCAATGACATGTTGCTGATTGGAAATAGCATGGATGTAATAAAGGAGGTGAAGAAGCATCTATCCTCCAAGTTCGACATGAAGGATCTTAGTGTAGCTAAATTCATTCTGGGAATGGATATTAAGGGATATAGAGAAGCTAGAAATCTCTGGTTGAACCAAATGAATTATATTGAAACAGTTTTGAAACGTTTCAACATGTAGAATTGAAAACTAGTAAAGGTGTCAATTCCTGTGAGAGAAATACTAGCTACTAAAAAATGTCCAAAGACACGGGAATAAATAGAGGACATGTCACTTGTTCCCTTTGCAAGTGTTGTTGGTATTCTAATGTATGTGATGTTTTTCACTCGACCAGACATTTCCCATTCAGTGGGAGTGTTGAGAAGATACATGTCGACACCTGGGAAGGAGCACTGGACATCTGTCAAAAACGTATCCAGGTATTTGTGTGGCACAAAAGATTATGTTATATTCTACCAAGGAAAACATGGAGGAGATAGTGAATTAAATGTACATGGATTTTTTGATGTCGATTGGATTGGAGATCTAGATCGATAGAGGTCAACTAGTGGATATGTGTTCAAAATGTTCGGTGGAGAAATTGGTTGGATGAGTAAGCGACAGGAGTTTGTAGCCTTATCAACAACATAAGTTAAATACATCTTAGCCACTCATGGAAGCAAAGAAGCAGTATGGGTGAAAAGTTTGTGTTCAGGAATCAGGTTTGCCTAGATATCTATGAAGATAAGTTGCCACTGTCAAAGCGCAATATTTATGGCAAAGAACCCAACTTATCATTCCAATACTAAGCACATAGATGTACAATACAATTTAGTGAGAGACATGGTATAAAGCAACACGGTGTTCTTGGAGAAAGTAGACAAGATGGAAAACATAGCAGACACTTTGACCAAGTTTGTGAGTACTGTGAAGTTCTCTTGGGGCAGAGAGGCAATGGGCATTGTTTCCCTGGGTCTATGAATGAAAGTTTAGAGGTATTTTGGTTTCATCAAAGAAGACAAAAAGTGGGATAATGTTGGGTTGTTCTATTATTTGCATTGAAAGTCGAGGTGGATCGATTGACAGTTGAAGGTCAAGGTGATTCAATTGGGTAATGACGAAGTCAAGGTGGATCGACAGTAAGTCGAAGGTCGACATTAGTCGAATAGGTAAAGTCAAAATCGAAGGTCAAGGTGTTTCAACATGGTAAAGAAATCAACAACAAGTCAAAGAGGTCAATTGAAAAGAGGTCAATAGGTCAACTGGTATTCGATGGGTAATCAGACTTGGTAGTCGACTGTAATAAAATCCCAATATTCACGGGATTTGTAGACAATGATCTGCATGGATCTGTAACCATTTTTGGGAACCTTTTCTTTAGGGTTTTTCCTGTTGTAAATCCTATAAATAAGGCATGTTGTAAGGTCGTAAAGGCTAATAAATTAATCAATAATCGTAGAGGTTATTGATCATGTAGATGTAATCCGAATTGGCTACAAGGTTGTTCTTGTGTAAGCAAGACAGTATGATGTTGATTGTGTATTAGGTGTGGACCAAGGTTAGACATGTAACCTTTTATTCTAAATGAATAAGACAACAAGGAGTATAACGCTCAAGGAATGTTGGTTTCCCAGTTTGGGTTTCCAGGGTAAAATCTCTATGTATTGTGTGCTTGATGTGTCATTTATTTTCTTGATTAAATCTTTTGTCCTCTCTTCTGCTAGGTTTAGTGTGGAAGTGTGTCTCATTTTTTAACAATAAGAAATAGAACAAAATTCAAGACAATAAATTGGTAGAAAAGGCCTTAAGCCATCTCACATATTGTATTCATTCCAATGATACAAATATATAATACGTAAGTGAAACCACCTCAATTTCTCTCACATCAACAAGTCATCAGGAGATCATATAGGAGGAAAAGTAGGATCTAGAACACACTTAGAATAAAAACTATATCCCATAATGTGAAAAATGCATCAAAGGTGGTGTGGGACTTAATGATTGTATAAAGTGTCATAGAATAACATTCCCCCCCAAAAAACAAAATCATAATTCCAAAAAATAATACCAAAAAATAAGGTGCATAAACTGGTGCCATATCCAAGTCTCCATGATGAAACTCATGAGTTGGGCCTCAATGAAGAACTACATGAAAAACTACCAAATCTAGATGTTGAAAACTTTGTAAATTCCCACTATGTAATCATGTGAGACAAAATGCCTATAATTGTTCACTGATGTGAACTCCAATATGATGAGAGTGAACCATGAGAAGTTAATCAATTGCTGGTCTAACACATATTTGAAAAATCTTAATAACTCAATCAAATTCCAAGTTGCAATGCATATGGATCTATCTATCTCTGCTTGGTCGAATGATCATCCAAGTGAACAAAGTGTCCATAATATTGCTCTATAAAATGACACAAAATAGTTTCAATCAGCATCACGATCGTCAATTTGTTAGTCCAAATCTACCATCTACAGACTATTGATGCCCATCTGGAATTTTTTTGCTTAAGTCTTCCATCTACAAATTGTTGATGCCCATATTGCATATTGTTTGTTTAAGCCTGCCATCTACAAATTGTTGATTCCCATCTAGCATATTGTTGTTATTGGTGAAACTTGAAACCTAAAAACCATATATATTCCCACCTTTGTCAACTAAAAGGGGAGACATCATCATTGTATTTGGTGTTTTTTGGTTGATCACTAACCATATTCACTTGATTTGTGCATTGCCTCCCTTAAGGTGCAAGAGAGTTTCATCATTGTACCCTCTCCTTTGAGGTGCAAGATAGTGCCATATTCATTTCACTATTTGTTGCAAGATATGTCTTTACTCAATATTAAATTATGTGGTAAGATTGGTATATCTTCTTGGTTGTCGATGACCATTGCCAAGGATTGATCCACAATGAATTTGTAATCTTGCAATTTTGTTTCACTTGGAGCATATGTTTGTTGAATGATTATTCTTTCCATAATGTTGACAAGGATGGATATCAAAACATTGATTCTTCATGTGACCAATTCTATTACAATGCTCATACTCAAGTTTTTCTTCAATGAATTTTGATGTATTTTTATCAAGAAATACTCCACTCACAAACTTAAGAAATTTGGAGTAATATAGGATTTGAAATTTGTTGCCTCTGTCATATCTTAAACCATGTCGATTTTTTTTAACTGTATTTGTTCCCATTCAGATCTATATCCATAGCCATAGAGAAGTCATCTCTAGTCATAGCCACAAAGTATTCATATCTATCCATAGCCACAGAGCGATCATCTATAACCATAGCTACAAAGTAGTCATCTCTATCCATAGCCACAAAGCAGTCATCTCTAACCATAGCCACATAGCAATCATTTTTGTCACCAATGTCATCATTTTTTTCTTTTAATAAAAGGTAATGGGTCCCTACCTAAATAGAATGAACAATAATAAAGAAGAAGACTAAATGTTCGATGGATATAATTTCTTAATATAGTATAATCGATTGGTGAATTACATTCTATACAGAAAGATACCAATTTTATCAAAACGATGAATAGAATATGACCACCCAACCAACCACAAAATTACTTATAATAAATGATATATTATCATTGTAATGAAAAAGAAAGAGGTTCACCAATCTTGTTAATGCAAGATTCGATAAAAGAACAGGATTAAAGAATTAAATAATTAGACCACCAATAAATAGACTTAGAATTTTTGGATTGTTGATCGAATTCATGGGGTACAGAGATTCAAAACTTGAAGTTTCTTTGTTAATTCAATAAAAACAAAAGAACATATATGGTACAACTAATAAAATTATTTCGTAAGGTTTCCACAAAGTTGCAAACATGAGCGAGTAGTACATGGACAAAAAGACTCTTAATTCCCACGTAATAGAACCACTTATATCTATAATACCATAGGCAGTTTCTCCCAAAAAGAAAGATCTCATGGAATAGATTTTACAGGGACCAAAAGGCGATGTAGAGATAAATCTGTAATATAGCCCAAATAAAATGATAGGACCTAAGACTCCTGCCCATCATGATAATGGATCCCATAGTAGACCATTATTGATCTAAAATATTGTTTTACGGTCTTAAGGTCAACCTCACGAAGATATGAATCCCCCTGCGTTTTTAGAGAGGTGGTACTCCTCTTGTTCTTATGATTCCAAGAAAATAAAATGAAACAAAATGAAATCTGAAAAGGACCAGACTTTGTATTTACATTCACATTCAAGGAAAATTGGGACCATGTGTTTTAAAAGAAACCCATATGTATAATATTTACAATGAGAATAGATTAAGATGCATACATAATATAAAGAATTGATATATCCATCGCAGCATTCATCAAATCATTTAACAATACCACAAATAGAGAGAATACAAATTGGACCGCAAATAAAAGAGAGCTTTAAATTATCATTCCATAAAGCACCAAAAATATTATGATAGATAAAACATTGGGTAAATCAAACTTATGTTCAAAGTCTTTGAGAATACAGTAATGTAATATCCTGAGTAGCTCTCTTGGAGTCTCAAAAATAATAATGAGTCTTTAAATAGAAAGGTAAATGTCTTTAAAGAAAATAAAATGCAGTCGCCCTTCAAAGAGGATTGGGATTGGGATCTTGTGGACCATAAAATGAAAAGACCTGGAAGATAAGAGGACAACCAAGAATCATCTTGAATCCTACAGACTACCAAGAAGACAAAGTCAAGATGATAAATAATTGTAGCAGAAATGGACAGAAGAAAAATTGAAAGGATAGAGTTAATGTTTGACTCATTGTGATGGAAAAATTTCATCACCCTCACTTTCTTGCAGTTGGCTCCTTTATAGGTACATGTTGTGGTTGAGGTGGCATAACTGCTCTAATTGTTTYTTGATTTTTTAGTTCAATAATTTCTATTAATGTTGTTTTCAACCATTCCTCAATGTACTCTCTTAAAGGTTCCATGGTAATTTCATGTTTAGTTTTACTCTCAAATAAMTGACTTTCAAATTCCCTCGGATCTTTCTCGGATTGATGCAATGTGTCATCAGTTGTCATGGGTCTTGGATTTATTACGACCCTTAATCAATGTATTATGCATTAATAATGGCATTATTTTTTTACTAGTGACAAATGATGTGGAAGGGGTAATTAATATGATGGGAAATGGTTATGTGATGGTATGATGGACAAAAAGTATTAAGTATCAAGGTGAAAAATTATGTATGGGAAAAGCTAAGTGTATAACAAGGAAATGTGGAGTTGTGGGGTTGTGGACCTAAATACTTGTGAACACATCTTCGGGAAATGGTGACAATGCTCGCATTGAGATTGCAAATATGGTTAAGTGTTGAGAGAGATGTGTACTTGCAGATGTGCAGACCTACAAACAAGGAAAAGTGAGGGGGAGTAAGGAAGTCCGCTCTGAAATGAGAAATATGGCTAAGTATGAAAAGAAGTAAAAAGTGGAAAGTGAATGCAGACCTGCGGACTTGTGGAGGTGGAAACTTAGGAAAGAATTGAGGGATGGTATATAGCTCTACATCTGTATTGCTTGAATTTGGCTAAGTGTTGGAAGAGTAAAACATGGTAAGTGTTGGTGAAGTATATAATGGAATTACGTGAAATATGGTACGTGAAAATAAGAAAATGAAAATGAAATATGAAATTTGGGAAAAGAATAATGGAAAAATGAAAATCTAAATGAATTACGAGAATGAACTAGAAAATGGAAATGAGTTATGGGAAAATGGAAATGGATTATGGAAATGAACATAGAAATTGTGAAAATATAGAAAATGAAAATGGAAATAGGAAAAAAGGAAATAGGAAAAGTAAAATGGTAAATGGAAAATGGAAAATGAAAATGGAAATGTAAAATGGTAAATGGAAAATGAAAATGAATTATGGAAATAATGTGGAAATGAATTATGAAAATGACTAAGTGGTGGGTATTATGAAAATGAACTAAGTGGATAATGAAAATGAAAATAGGCTAAGTATGGAAATGGTTAAATGTGGAAATGGTTAATTATGGGGAATAGTGAGAAGGGAGACTAGAGTGGATAGAAGGAAAAATGGCTAAGTATGGGACAAGGCCATTATGCGGGTCACGGAAGTGAGAGGGTCATTATGTAGAATGTGGGATTGCAGACCTATGGGCCTAGAGATGTATGGAGAAAGGGTGAGGAGGGAAACTAGAGTGGATAGAAGGAAAAATGGCTAAGTATGGGATGTTGAAAAATACTAAGAGGGGGGGTGAATCAGTATTTTGAGCTATTAACAATTTTTCACTTTTCTTTCACTGAAAAATCTTAGTCTACTTTATAGAGACCAGTTGTTGTATATTCTTATGAAAACAGTAGTGCATCCAGAGATCATAATATGGATTTCTTCATTCATCAGATGTCATTTAAACAGTAATTCAACAAAATAAACTAACACAGTTGAAAAGCACACATGAACACCAGAATTTAAGGTGGAAACCCAAATAGGGAGAAAACCACCGCTGCTGTTGTCTCTGTCT